>MJUT01014542.1:81266-93510 GCA_002080005.1 Gigantidas platifrons | reverse complement strand
TGAGGGAGGAGAACAAGTAAACCAAAGGGCATAAAAACAATAGTCAAAATCTACTAAGGTCACCTTTGTCTGAGGGAGGAGAACAAGTAAACCAAAGGGCCTAAACAGAATAGCTAAAATTGGCTGAGGTCACCTTTGTCTGAGGGAGGAGAACAAGTAAACCAAAGGACCTAAACAGAATAGCTAACATAGGCTGAGGTTACCTATGTCTGAGGGAGGAGAACAAGTAAACCAAAGGGCCTAAACAGAATAGCTAACATTGGCTGAGGTCACCTTTGTCTGAAGGAGAACAAGTAAACCAAAGCGCCTAAACATAATAGCTAAAATTGGCTAAGGTCACCTTTGTCTGAGAGAGGGGAACAAGTAAACCAAAGAGCCCAAACAGAATAGCTAAGATAGGCTATGGTCACCTTTGTCTGAGGGAGGAGAACAAGTAAACCAAAGGGCCTAAACAGAATAGCTAACATTGGCTGAGGTTACCTTTGTCTGAGGGAGGAGAACAAGTAAACCAAAGAGCCTAAACAGAATAGCTAACATTGGCTGAGGTTACCTTTGTCTGAGGGAGGAGAACAAGTAAACCAAAGAGCCCAAACAGAATAGCTAACATTGGCTAGTTATACATGAAATATAAATTTGAAACATGAACATATTTAGCAAAACATATCGGTGACTTCTAGGAGAACAATACCCTTTTGGACCAATCGTCTACAAGCAGAGGTATCAAGACAACAATAAGGGCCTGGGTAACTTAATGAATTAGGTAATTGGATTGCCTAACAACTCAAACAAGCCTATCACCAATACAGCCTGGGTTCGCACCCGGCTTTGTAAAACTAAATTAAAAAAAAAAGTGCACTCGACTCGCAGCCGCAAGTGATAAAGTTTACCAGTTGCTTGCCCATGGTTGGTGGTTCTCACTGGGTACTCCGGCTTCTTCCACCACTAAAACTGGTCGCCATTATATAGCTGAAATATTGCTGAAAGTGGTGTCAAAACACCAAAAATCAAGACGACATAGTAATAGTAAATAAAAACATCAATGTGTAATTTAGTGTGCAAGATACATTTCTGGAATAACCTTCATCAGGTTTACTGACAGTCAAAAGTTTGGAAAGCCAGATAATTTAATCAAACCAGGTTACAATTTGATGGATTCCTCTCCTAAATACATTCCCCATATTGGTTTTAGAGCATTTGTGTGCTTCAAACGTGGTATTTTTGCAGATCAATATCATTAAAAAAATATATATGTCATGTGTTGTGGAAAAGAAATTGAAGGAATGATGCTATAGCATAGTCTTTGCTGTCAGATAATCAGGTATATTCGTCTAATCAAAATAATACAGGTGTGTAGAAACCGGAAATGATCTTCAAAAATCATATTTTCAAACAATTGCTTATAACTAGAGGAAATTTGTCAGGTTTAAAAAGAAAGACGATTTTTTCTTCTTTGTTTTAATCGCCGTATGGACTAAACTGATCTTAATAAAGCCTTGTTTCCTTGTTTCAAGCAATACCTTTTTTCACCTGATGGGACAGGTAAAAAAGGGGGGATGTAAACAATGTATTTTGGCGCGTGTCTTACGTGATTTCTCCATATAAGTTGATAATGTTTCGACGAAATATATTACCTTCGTTGATGTAAGTCAGTAGCAAAACAAATAAGGAAAGACATGTAAACGTTTCTGTCATTTTCGGTCCAAACTTCGAAATTTCATTACACCTGTGTTATTACTATTAGTGACACCTGGTGGTGAATTACCTGCCCCTAGTGTGACGCACTTTTTAACCGTAAATGAGTCAAAATTTAATGTGTTATTTAATTAAAAATACTATTAATGGGGGTTCGATTTCATGCTTTAAATTGATCAGTCATGCATGATTGAATGTATTTTTTATGAGTTTCGTTTTAATAGGAAAAATAATGGAGAACAAAAAAGCATTCAGCAAAGTACATTTAACCATGTACTTTGTCTTGGGGCTGTGTTGTTTTAAATGCCTGTCTATAAATTCCATAGAAAAACAATTATTGACCTGAAAGATGCGGAAAAAAATAATAATCTCACCTGCACTTTTCAAAAATACAGAAATTTGACACAAAATTACTTACTTTTGTATTTTTCATGTACAACAAACATAAATTCAAATCTGATTTTTTCTTCGTGTAAAATAAAAATCTGACTGAAAAGGGAGGGAGGGGTGCAATATTAAATGATCGGCCCTAAGAATTGAAACTGTCTGTCATGGATGTCAGCAGTTCACTATGCATTGTATCTAAAACTCGTATAAATCACTACTTACTATTATACCTGTTGTTTTTGAGTCTATACAATCTTCTAGCTTGATCCACTTTTATTTACAGCTTCGACACAGTTCTTAGAAAGTATTTTGGGTTTATCCAGCTTAGCAACAAAGCGACTAGTAATCAGGCACTAATTCTAATATTAAAAAAATCCACAAATATGTCTCCAAATCTTGAAATATCTTCTTAATCAGCACATTTCAAATACATACATCCAATTTTATATATTTACAGAAAAAAATACAAATTGTCGACTTAATTAAAAAGTAAAGATACACTTAAAATTCCAGTTAAAATATATAAGCTGTATTTTGATGATGATCCAGTATTACAGAAATTGTCATAGCAATAGCATTGTTCCATATAACCACTCCCGGATGTTTTGGTGTAACAACCAGCACTCTTTTTATAAGAATGTTTTGGTATACAGGTTTTCGATTCTTTGAATGTGTCTGAAATAAAAAAAGAAGAAGAAGACATTTAAAAACACACAAGTGCCATCGACAAGGAAGAAGGAGCTACACTAATATCTAACAACACCCAGTCTGTGGTCATGTTAGGCAACATTTGATCAATCTTTGACCGCCCAATTATATGCACAACATTTTAGTTAAACATTGACCAATGAGACAACAGCTCTTGGTGTGTACTCAGTTTTAATTCCTAAATATTTAGTAGACTCATCATTGATTGGTCGGTTGAAAATGTGAACTCTGATGTGACCCCACTTACGGATGTTAGTGTATAGTAAAAAAAACAACAAATAAAATACAACAAACATCAGATTTTAATAAGAATGTCCGTAGATTTGGCTGAGTATCTGAAAGATTCAAACAGCAGACACCCATCCGTTCGTTCCATCTCTACTTTCTCGTTAAAGATTCAATATGTTTATTCTCTAATTATTTTAATGTTTTATCTATATTCATACTATGAGCTGTCATTATTGCATACGGAGAAGACTTCATAAGTTGTGGTAACTTAACTAATCAATTTCAACTTTTGCAGTATACTTAAACTGACGTGGATCTGTATACTGGTTTTCGTCAGATCCAAATGTATTAGCGGCGCGATGGAATATGTTTGTTTTGTTTGTTTGATGATGTTTAACGCAATTTTCAACAATATTTCAGTTATATCGTGGCTGTCAGTTTTATTGGTGGAGGAAACCGGAGGACCCGGAGAAAACCACCGACCTGTCGCAAGTCACTGACCAGCTTTATCACTTAATGT
This sequence comes from Gigantidas platifrons, assembly GCA_002080005.1. NCBI lineage: Eukaryota > Metazoa > Mollusca > Bivalvia > Mytilida > Modiolidae > Gigantidas > Gigantidas platifrons. Next base: position 89,975 of record MJUT01014542.1, on the reverse strand, counting down.
TGTACACCTCGCCCTGATCGAGATTCGAACACACAACACCAGTGGTAATCGGCACTGATTGCATAGGTAGTTGTAAATCCAACCACCATACGATCACGACCAGGACGGCCCCTGACGGAATATGAAACTGCGCTGGAGTAATGAGTTCTGGACGAGTCAACAAACTTCGTTTTTCATATATTTTGTCGCCCCTGGTTGTTAAATAATAAATGCCTTTACTTACATTGGAGAAGTAGTAACATCTACAAGAGCGAAGACATAATAAAACAGACTAGGAAAAGCAAAAGGCCTATTTAGTAGACTACGAAACATTTGGAACTCTTCGATATTTTCCACAAAGACAAAAATCAAACAGTGATATCAGTTCTAACTTATGGCATGCAGTGAAACTTTGAAAACAACAGAACAAGAAAAAAAGAAACTAGACACATTCCAAAAATAGATGCCGTAAACAAATATTAAGAATATGATGGCCAGAGGAATTACATCGTAGCTCTAGCTGAAACAAAGAAAGCAAGCAAAATTATTATATATAAAAGATGGAGATTGATAGGTCGTGTCCTGGGTATGGACAAGAACAAGATTTATACAACAGCATTGATGTGGCAACCTATACATTTTAATTCAGGCTGCCACGGGTCGTCCAGACCAAAAACAACTTGGAGAACGGCGGTACAGACAGAAAGGGACAAACTAGAGATGAACGGCTGGTCAAGGGTAAAGACAGCAGCCAAAGACAGAGACAAATGGAGACAAATGCCTTATACGCCACGAGGCGTGAAGAGAATAGGTGAGGTGGTTATAAATAAACCATTTCAAGATTTCAGAATTCAGCTCAACACAGCAAGGCAATCTGAAACAAGCATCGTCAGATACGATAAAACAACATAAAGGTATTAACAATAATGAGATATTACTACTTGATCAACGAAGGTTTATGAGACCAATAAAACATTCAGTTTATGTTTTAAGATTTATGACATTATTTGTTTAAAATCTCACATATTGCACTGTGTAAAACTCCAAAGCACATTTATACATAGACGTTTCACTACAAAGCAAGCCCGCTGTCTGGGCTTGCTGACACAGACCAACCCTCTACCTGGGCTTGCCATGCCTGCCTATCTGTATATTGGAGAGTGACACAAGACAACAAAAAACAACTCGAGGAATTTTCCATGAGGTGAATGGGAGAAGCTATGTATGGTTGGTAGTTTAATTTAATGTTACTTTTTAGAAGATTTTAGTTTTAGGATTTTTAATGACATCCGTTCAGAATGATCACGTTTTTTTTTTCTTAAATATTACAACGAACCATGAGTATCTTAGAAATATTTGCTTCAACTGAGTTGATTATCAATTTCTCCATTATAAAATATTAGACAAGGGGAAAGAAAAAGGATAAATACCACGTGATCACGCTTAAATAAAGAGTAATGAGAATAAAAGTAACACAGCCTGTGATTTTTGCTTAACAGTCGGAACGAGATTGACTCGCTAATAAGTAGAAATCGGGGTCTACACCATAAGTACATATCACAACTAATGTTGCGAGTTCAAATCCCGGACGTCAGTGACTTGCGGTAGGACGGTAATATCCTCTACGCAAATTCTTTACTTAAAAATAGTTGAATACATTTGTGACAAATGAAAGCGGAATTCCGCATTTGTAATTTCAATATAAAAACGTTAACTACATTTCGATTATCTCCCTTTTCCAAGTCGTTTGTGTCAGAACTACTAAACTGTTTTACGATTTTCCCTTTTAATTTGTCTCGAAAGTGAGAAATGCGTTCTTTTGATCAACTGGTATAATACGATATTCACTACTTAAGAGTTATTACATGTGTATTATGTTTAACATGGCGTCTATACAACTCACAACTTAAGTATGTGTTACTCATATTTTATTTGTTCATATAGGACATTAACAACATATTTAACAACTGTTTAAAGACTATTACTGCTATGGAAGCGCATATGGTACATCCATTGACGAGTTAGTTCTGAACTAACATGTCAGAAAGTCTAGTTATTGTTCGACTTGTCAACAATTAAAAGCTGTTTGCTAAAATATTATTAGAACACATCTTTTATTTTATAACCTTCACAGTAGCACATCCTTGTAAATTTGGGACCTCCCGTGTAATAACAGCATTTTGAAGATGTGTTCTCTTTTGATGGCGGTTATTGAACGGTAAACTGATGATCGTTTGATGATAAGAAAAGTACACAAATTTTCAACAATGTGTCGGGTTGCTACATCATCAATGAAACATGGAGATCTTACAGATCTCACGCTTCTTGGTCCTTTCATCCACATATTTTCAAGTAGAGTTATCTATCTTTGTATACTATATTTTCCCCCATACTGATTCCTATAGTTACCGACTTACACCGAAATTTTCTCCACGAATCGTGTAGATACACACGTGTATATGTCTTCAGACAAGCCGTACAGTTATGTTTCTGTTGATCAGCTTTCCAACACTCGTCTCTTATACCTCTGTGGAAAACTCCACACTGCCAACAACTTACAGCTTCTGAAAATATAGTATTAAAAAAGGTAAACGACAACTCCATTCCTTACAAACAATGAAAAAATATATAATATATTAGTGACAACTAAATCTGCATTTAGACCATAGAGAAAAAAAAACCCAGATCTTTTTAAGTTATGTAAAATGATAAAAGCGATAACTGAAGGTTTGTGTGACCAGGGCTAATCGCTGTGTCTATTTCGGTTTCCCTGTAATTGTATATATTTGTAAATGGCTTTGTAATTCTCTATACCTGTGTATGTCAATGGTTTATTGAGAAATAAAGATAACAGATAAAAGTCTCTAACATTTTTTCAGTCAGAATTCTACGAAAATAATATAACACTATAATGATTTTTTATTGTCAATACATTTCTATTTATTATATACATTTTGTACAATTTTATTAGGAACAAGTTTTTAAAACTTACTAGTCCCTCTCCATACATTTACACAAGGATTATATAAATCCTTGATTTACATTAATAACATAAATTAAATTACAGCAAATGCACTAGTTATATCAATTATAATGAATAAACTAGATAAAATTGTGTTATAAACTATATGATAAAATAATATTGGGTACCAGGATATGTGTCCTAGAACTTTTTTAATATGATTTAATAGTTCATAATGTGTATCCTATCCGGGTTCGCTTTGACTGTTTTGTTATCAAATTATTATTTATATAACATATTATTACAGGAATATCACTTTTCGGGTAATTTACAAGAAGATATTTATATTTAAAGAAATGTTAAAGATTTTTCAAGTCGAGTGCACAATCTTAAGTCATAGCATTACGATACGGGACAATTTAGCGACAATCAACTCATAAAAACTGTACATGTTACCTATGACAGGGTGACAAAGGACACTCACAAAGTACTACTCAATACAGCAAGTGAAATGATTGAGGTTTAAATTAGTCAAAATATATAAGTAGCTAGATGGCACAGAAAAAAATAAAATGAGCACAATCAAATTAGTTAAGAATATGTCATAGTTTACTAGAGCCCCACATGAACCTATATCGATCGCTTGATGAACTTTTATTACATATTGTGGCATACACTATTATTAAATGTTGATCTACCATGATTTGTATTCAATGAACCCTAGATCATTTATTGATTTTTTTTTTTACAATTTTCAATTTCAAATATTTTATTGAATCAATTGCACATATATAGTACAGAAGTTATGCTGTACACAATTTTATTCATGAAACTAAGAGATTTGATTTCTAAATTATCTTATTCATTATACATCTTTGAAAAATATAAAATATTTAATTAACATCGACTCATATACTTAAATCAGCAATACAAAAATTTTATTATTATTTTTTAAATTAAATATGTTTTCATTTTAGTTGAAATATTCTTAATTTCAATTGATAAAGATTGTTAAATCCATTTGTATCTATAATGTCTAGCTGGACAACCTCACAGTGTATTCCTTACAATTTTACCAGAAATATTCTGATTCCTCATTAATACAAACACTTTTGTACATTCAATATTACTACTATATATTCTGATGTCCATTCTTACTGTGGGAGAACACTTACATAGGCTGTGCCTGATGTGTAATCCCTTTGAACTTCTGTACTATATATGTGCAATTGATTCAATCATTTAATGGTATACACTTCAATTGTTATCATATCAAATACAACTGTATTTAGCTCAAATGTACAGCATCGGTGATGTAATGAGTAGCGTGCTTGCCTCGAGTGCGGTAGATCGTGGGTTCGAGCACCGATCGGCTAAAACCAAAGACTATGGAATTGGTATTTGTTGCTTCTCAGCTAAGCACACAGCATTAAGGAGAAAGGACAAATACTGGTTGGCTAAGAATCAGGATAGTATGTCCGAGTGAAGGGACATGTCTATCCACGAACTGTTGTTTTAGTGAGCCAGCACTATAAAAATCCAATCAAGCGTGTTGGTCTAGTACAAAGTGTCATCATCTCAATGAAAAATTAACTTGTTGTCGCCATGATATAACTGAAAGTTTGCTGAGTTGGCGTTAAACAACAATACAAAGTGTCATCATCTCAATGAAAATTAACTTGTTGTCGCCATGATATGGCTGAAAGTTTGCTGAGTTGGCGTTAAACAACAATACAAAGTGTCATCATCTCAATGAAAATTAACTTGTTGTCGCCATGATATGGCTGAAAGTTTNCTGAGTTGGCGTTAAACAACAATACAAAGTGTCATCATCTCAATGAAAAATTAACTTGTTGTCGCCATGATATGGCTGAAAGTTTGCTGAGTTGGCATTAAACAACAACCATGCACTCACTCTGTCAATAGTTGTTACGAACATGTTAGACATTTCCTCCATTGCAGCTCATTCTAAACTTTGTACGACAAGGTCTCACAAACCACTGACCACGTTTGTGGAAACTCCAATCAATATACCGGTATCACAATAATCATTCATAGCATTTTTTAAATATTTTTTCTGGCAGTCTGCATGTATATTATTCTTCAGACCCCATGCCTTTGAACCCATAGATCCCTGGGTTTTCATTTGCAATAGACCAAATCTGCATTCCAAATCGAATATTAAATATACGTTTCAAATTCTTGGGAATAGTATTTTGTTCGTTGCAGCGTATATAAAACTTCGATAAATTAGGGCTTGGACCCCAATGCATCATTGGACCTTAATGTGCGACTTTATATCTACATATCACAATGAAAGTTTAAGTAATTCTCAAAAGTATATGTCACAAACTGGTTCTCAAGAAAACATTTTTGTTTTAATATTTATCCTATAGTAGCTAACCTATGCTAAGATTGGGGACCGTATTCATCGTGCAGTGCCTATCACCACTAAGGCGAGGTGTACTCGATACAACATTATGTGATAAAGTATGTCAGTCACTAGCTGCGAACCGTAGCTCTTTAGGTCCTTGTTTTTTTTTTTTTTTTTTTTTTTGTTTTTTTTTTTTTTTTTTTTTTTTTTTTTTTTTTTTTTTTTTTTATATTTGCGGACCGACAAGGACCTGAAGAGCTACGGTTCCACAGCTAGTCAGTGACTTGTGGCAGGTCGTTGGTTTTTTCCGCGTACTCCAATTTCCTGCACAAATAAAACTGATCGCAACGATGTCACTGAAATAACCCTAACCTCTATGTTAAATTTTGGATCTCAATGGTTCTGGCCCATATGGAGGTTGTGTGGGGGGATCCTTCGTTAGTATATTATTAAATCTCCATTTCTATCACCACTAAAGTCGGGAGTTCGAATCCCGCTCATGGAGAGGTGTACTCGATACAACATAATGTGATCAACTTTGTCAGCAACTTGCGGCAGGTCAGTGGTTTTCTCCTGGTTCTCCCGTTTCCTCCACCGATAAAGCTGATTGCCATGACATAGCTGAAATATTGTTGAAGGTGGCGTTAAACACCATACTCCCTCCATTTCACAAGGATATAATATTATTTTATGCCAAATGCATTCATAGTTTCATTGATAGATCTCGAGAATACAATTTACTACTTTTTATTTTTGATTTTCAATTTCAGTTTATGTAAAATTCTGGACCCACAGGACCCACAGGACACAGACCCATGGAGCATGTGCCAAATGTTTGCGGTATTTCGTGTGAAGAAATCACGATTTTACGCAAAAAAATAATATGTTTTCCAATTTTAGGAGGGGGCGCGCGCCGGGTGCGCCCCCTCCCCCTGGATCCGCCCCTGTATTGCATGCACCATAAGTAAAAAATGGGGAAAAAAGGGGATAATAGCGAGTCAGTAGGATGTCACAAGTTTATTTCATTAACATGTCTGCAAACTGACGGGTATTTAGTTGAATTCAGGGGATAATGCAACACAAACATAATAACACCCGGCCACGTATATTACCAACCAAAACTAACGACATCTTAAGTTAGTGTGCCAAACTTATTTTTAATGGAATTTCAGTCCCATATTACACGCTAATAATTTGTTCGAAAGGCGACATATGACATTAAAAGTGTCCCTGATCTCACTCGCATTGTGTGTAAAGTTTCGTTTTAATATACACATATATCAAATACTTTCGTTACACAAATCAGTACACCATATTACTTAAGATTACATCATTTCTAATGTTCAAAACACAAGTCTGCCCCAAACCTTTACTTCCCTTTAGATCTATACATAATGTTATAACTGATAACCTATTTCAACATTAACAAATGTACAACGCGTTACTTTAAATCAAGACAAAAGGACTGTGTAAATAAAACTCAGACGTTTTCTTGATTTATCATTTTTGTTCAATAAAGTTGAGTCATTTAGCAACTGCGTGGTACGATCTCTGCCGACAAACCTAATTTTATTCACATTGGAAAAGTGAGTTTTCAGATCGAACGTGAAAGTAAAATCATATTCGGGTAGATTTTGTTCATTTAAACGAGATTCACATTCTGACCTGCACAACAGAGTAGTTTTAACTTTAATTTTTCTGACCTGGGCTGAAGGTCATAATACTCAGTTTCGAGCATCATTTCATACTCGACCAATCAGAGATTACTATGTTGGATACATCAGTCTGATTGGTCTATTTTCGAGTACTAGTATGAGATTCCCATAAAGCTCGTTTTATGCTTTTCTATAAAGTTTTTCTACATCTCTTTTTTCGAGTATGGTTGACATTATAACTGCCCATTGAAATGTCTTCTTTCATGGATTGTATAGAAAACATGGACGTATTCGCAATAAAGTCCCCCTTGTCATCTCATCCTATTTTGCCTCTTTCAGCATGTTGGTTTTGAATGTAAAGCAATGTTTTATCTTCGGACTAGTGTAGGAGCGAGGTAAAGCAATGTTTTATCTTCGGACTAGTGTAGGAGCGAGTATTTTACCATAATAGTACATTACAGCTGTGGTTATGGTCGAGTCATATACATGTATAATGGTTTGCGATAGGTTTAAACGAATAAAAATAGTGTTGCCTAAATGAAAAAAAAAAAAATTACAGATGACGGTCCACATTATGCTATGCTTGGACTTTAAGCTACCTGGCCAACTAATTCCCTTCACCAGTAAGATTTGAGAGTTTCGAAGGTTAGCCAATGGCTACGATCGGACTCACTTTCCTCTTCTGAGGAAGGTGGAGGCGGGTCAATCGTAACCATTGGATGACGAAGATGCGGTACTCGATATTCGATGCAATCTAATTTGTGTGATTAGTTTGTCGGCCAGTGACGTACGCAAAGTCAGTGATTATATCATCCGTCGACGCCAGAAAGTGGGGGGTCAAGCTGTTTGAGTGGACCGGGAAGTATGTAGTAAGCTGTTGGAATGAACCGGAAAGTGTTTTTTGGGGAGGGGGAATGGGGGGGGCTCTAGGAAAGGACGGCAAAGTGGGCCCGGATCCTATGCCCATGTCAATATCTTGAATTTCAAAATGAAAATTGTCATTCAGAAATTACAATGTATCATTTTTTAAGTACTCACAGATTACAAATCTACAAGAAAACATAAAATCGGTCAGTCCTAACTTCACTGATGAGTTATCAACCGAATACGTAATCTGTTTATCGTTGAAAATGTTTATCTGTCATCCAATCGTCATGCGGCAGTCGATGGTTTAAAAAAATAAACAACATAGAATTTGAATTTATGAGTAATTTTATTGCTCATTTATATAATAAAAAATATTCGGGTGGATTATTTTTCACTAATGCTTCCCACAATAATTGACTATAAGTTAATGGTAGATGTCCCCAGTCTTTCTATGATGATATTACTGTCGAGTATATTTACAATTCTAATCATGATGGCGTCCTTCAAACGCTTTGAGGCCAAACCCGTGGTAAAAATAATATATACCTACACCCATTGTAATTTATGACGTCATCGACTATTTATAACGATATTTTACCAATTTTTACATATTAGAATCGAAATAATTCATGGAAGCCATATATATATATTGTTTTTACCACGGGTAGGCCCTTTATGTCAGCTTTTTACCCCTCGCTAACGCTCGGGGTAAAACTTCGTCACATAAAGCGCCTACCCGTGGTAAAAACAATATATACATATGGCTTCCATGAATTATTTCTTAACTAATATACATGTATCATCAAAATAAAGGGTGTGTCTAAAAGTCGGTCTCGGTTCCGGTCTTCGGTTCCGGTTCGCTATCTAAAAAT
>MJUT01014542.1:30776-62759 GCA_002080005.1 Gigantidas platifrons | reverse complement strand
AGTACTATGTATTCTAAAACAACAGCACACAATGGTTCTTTTGATCTCTTTATCAGGCTAGATAGTACTAGCCAGTACTATGTATTCTAAAACAACAACACACAATGGTTCTTTTGATCTCTTTATCAGGCTAGATAGTACTAGACAGTACTATGTATTCTAAAACAACAGCACACAATGGTTCTTTTGATCTCTCTATCAGACTAGATAGTACTATGTATTCTAAAACAACAGCACACAATGGTTCTTTTGATCTCTTTATCAGGCTAGATAGTACTAGACAGTACTATGTATTCTAAAAAAAACAGCACACAATGGTTCTTTTGATCTCTTTATCAGGCTAGATAGTACTAGCCAGTACTATGTATTCTAAAACAACAACACACAATGGTTCTTTTGATCTCTTTATCAGGCTAGATAGTACTATGTATTCTAAAACAACACACAATGGTTCTTTTGATCTCTCTATCAGGCTAGATAGTACTAGCCAGTACTATGTATTCTAAAACAACAACACAAGTTATGAAAAAATATATTTTACTCTCAATATTTCTCAAATAAAGACATGCTAAATTAATTTTCTTTACATATTTAATGTAAGATAAAAACTTAGATGTAGTCAAGATTATTATAAAAAAGTAGTCCTTTAAGGGACAATATAGGTCCTACATATTTTGTAGAGACAATAAAATCCATGGTAACGGTTCCATTGATACAACATCAGAGGCATTATCATAAAATACATTTTGTGTATTCAGAAATAAAATGCAAATACTAAATGTAAATGATAACAAAACTAAAAAAAGTTAACGTCTTCAAGCAAGACAAACTTAATATACTTAGTTTCAGTTCATTCTTGCTGTAATTGACATTGTCAAAAATCACAAAAAAATTGCTAGTTTGTTATTGAAAAAGAAAAAAAAACGACAAAAAGCTAGACATAACTCAAATTCTATGGAAAATGTAACAATTATTTCATCAATCTTCAAATCTTTAATTTCTCAAGTCCCATGATCTGATCACTATAAACTCAACATCATTAACATGACATTTTATTTTACAACCTTTGCATGTGCAAGGTTTTTATTTATTTGATGAGGTTGATGAATGATTGGTGTTTAATGCCCACTTGAGCAATATTCCAGCTATTTCGTGGCATTGCCTCAAATGATCTGGTACAAACACATCAACATGCTTTTAACAGAAATATTATATTATTTATATACAGACTCAATTTTGAGTTGAGCGGCTGATGGAATGCAATTTGGCACACACAAAAAATTGATTTCCATGAGTAAGTGACTTATCTCTCTTTATTAATGCCAATAAAATATATGATTAATTTTAAGGGACTATTTTCATATTGAATGCTTAGGCCAGTGGGCAGTACTCCATTCTTTTAATATTTTTGAAATCCTTAATTAAATTGATTTTATTCTGTCTATTCAAATATGTACATTCAGTAATGTATTCAGCAACATTCTTGCAGAAGTTTTTAATGGCAGACTACCATCATTTAGAATTGATAACAAGGGCAACGCAAAGCTTGGCATATCCCCTCGCCTAAAAATTTGACCCAGTGACCTTGAGCTTTGACCTATGAGGGTTTCAGATTCTCTTAAGGACTAAGTATGTACCAAGTTTGAAGGATGTTGATTCTAGAGTGTTCACAAGGATGTTACGGAAGGACAGACGGATGGAAGGAAGGACGGACGGTAGCGTTACTATATTCCTTCTCAACTTCGTTGGTGAGGGGATAATAAAAGTTCAGCACTATATCTAACAATAACAACACAAACCACTCCTCTTATAACTCCTATACACAGAAATTAATATTGTATTTAAAAGACAAACTGACGTATGTTTAATGATAACTTTTATTCAATGTGGTGATAAAATTGTAAACAATTACATGTATGTATAAATATTTGTTTATCATGACCAATGTACATAAAATTTTGTCAAATGGAAACTAGTCATGAAAATGGAAAAACAAAAGCTCAAATGGCCTTATATTATATTTTAGGTCTGGCCAAAATTAGTATACAAATATGAGGTTCTAATGCTTCCGGCATCAAGAAAAAATAAAATGGAATTGTTACTCTACTATACTGGATTTTTAGTGGCTTAATGTTTCTCAAACCATTAATTTTGAGATTTTATTTTTCTCAACCTTCAACTACATTTATTTATACGTCAATACAATTTGTTTCTACAACAAAAAGTTTTACAATAAATTTTCAAAATAAAAATAGAAATTACAAAAAAATTATAACAAAAAATATCACAGATTTTACGAGTTGAGCATTTATAATATCACACACAGGGTTAATATAAAAAATATCATATATCAAAATATACAAACGGTCATTTGTAATGGCCTTTATTACAAGGGAGCAAGAACTACACCAAGCTGAAAAAGACAAGAACATACTTCTTTCATACAACATGAAAATTACATTAAAGAACCTTTGAATTAAATTAGCTTGATGGTGCCTGGCCACTTTCATAGGAGTGATTATGTTTTACTAATTAATGCAGTTAAAATATAATAAAACCCTGTTGTTCCAAAAGGAACACATATATATATATACCAGTTGAAGCCCTGTTTAAAGTATAACAAATTAAACAAATAGAAAAAATAATTCTTGGTAAATATTATTATGCCCTTTTGCTTACAAATATATGAAATTCTCTAATTCACTACACAACAATATTACCAACAGGAAAATAGCCTTATAGCCTTACAAATCCATTTATATAATTTGCTTGTAAAACTGTAAATGATACATTATGACGCATCATATGTTTGTCAAATAAATACATTCTCTATTTAACACCTGGCACAAACCTACATCACAGGGTTGACTTCAGGTGACCAAGTCAATACATACATCACATAAGTATACTGTGACTTCATAGGTACAAAAAAGTACACTAAAATAATAACATTTGTCATAACATCTTGTATCGTGTGTCGTGACATCTGCTCGGTCATGCAATAAAGTCGATCACTTGTTTTGATTTACCATTCTCGCGCAGCACGAGGCCAATGACTTCATTCTGTATATTTATAACGTATATAAGACGCCGAAGCAGGTTTTTAAAACTTGAAGATTATAAAATGCGATCAAAACAGGTAAGATTGAATTGACCAAATTTCATACAAGTAAAAAAACTCCTTTTTACCTGGTCATTCTGCCTGTGAAATATATTTTAAGCGATGGTATTCCCTGAACATTTTTAACTTTCCGGATTGTTGACATAATCGTCATCACAGTTCATGACCGTTTCTGGAATGTAGGCCAAGCAAATTGTATTTTAAAATACTTTGAAAATATGACGATTGATCTTTCAGATTCCACCATTTGTGTGTGTGTTCATTGTAAGTGAGTGATATTAAATGTGATTAAAATAAACTGAAATCAGTCATTAATTGTTTTCCAAAAATACGGCAGAATGTAGTCAGTCTAATAGATTGTATTGACAAGCAAAAACACCAAATTCATTGGATTAAATACAAATGTACATTATTATATATGCCATTTATGGGTAGGCAAGTTTAATATTTGCATCAAATAATTAATTTTTAATACTTCAATTTCAAACTATTTAAAAGAAAACATCTTTCGACATTTTTCAGACAAAACAATTACACTGAAAAAGCTAAAATACTGTACTTTCTAAATCTGGTTTACTTTTTTAGTTTGGTTAGCCTAAGACAAAACCATGTGCTTTATTGACCTTTGACCGGCCTTATGTGACGTAATAGGACACCATTTGGGAAAACTGTACACAACAAATATGGGTCAGTGTGTTTTTATTATCGATCTTTTTTCCATGGAACTTTACACATGTGAGCAAGAATAGATGAGGATCATAATTAAAAAGAAAAAAATGTTTACTTTTCAAACATGAAAAAATAATCAAACATTATCCAATGACTGACCGGCTTATTGTCATACGGGGATACTTGAAAATACATGACCAGTCTTAAGCTTTAAATTTTTCATGTTTTTTCTTTGTTAAATGGTAAATACTTGGCAAAAAGGTGAATAAATCTGGTTTATGACTATACTTCATTTTAGTGTTCAGTTTCTTATGTTTTTATGGCCAAGTGATAAATATTTAGAACAAATGGTATAAAAAAAAACACAAGTTTTAACAAGAATACATACAAATCCTTGTTATTGTATATCAAAGTTTTATCACCAATTTGGCCATTTATCCTTTGATTGAACAAAGTCATATTGTTTGTATCAATGAACTGACAACGATACTGGAAATTATTGATCACTGTGACGTCAAACACATTATGACATTATCTTTTAAAGCAATAATGTCAGTTTTGAGCATCTCGACATACATTATCACTAGTATTGACATTACCTATTAAAGCAATAACATCATTTTTGAGCATCTCAACATACATCACAGCTATACTAGTACTGATGTCTGTCTAAACCTTCAAAACTTCAAAAATATGTAGCATTAAGAAAAGTGAATAATTATTTTAACAAAAAGATTTTTAAAATCATAATTGTTAAATTTTCCACAAGAAATTTTACCAATGAAACCTCTTGATTGCCAATTAGAAAATGACCTATTTGAAGTTTTTTTTTCATGATGTATGCATTTTGGCATTAATTTTTATTTTATAAGAACACGTCTCTTGTATACAACCAGAATACATTATATAAAAGTTCAGCATGCATAAAATAAAAGTTATTTTTAGAAACAGGATGTAGATCTATTCTTCGTCTGGAGGATCTTTAATAGCACCAACAGGCCATCGTCCCAATGGTGGACCTCTCTGTAAGAGTCAAGGTCACAAATCAATAAAACATACATGTAAATAAATGTAGTTTTTACAAAAAACAGACATCTTGATTATAAGTAAAAATATATCTCTTTAGTCATTCATAAGATGTATTGATTGATTGATTGGTATTTAATGGCAACGTTAGTAGCAGTATTTCTGCTATATTGTGGCATGATTCATCATATGTAAACACCAAATATGGTTACTAGTGACAACATCAGAAAGAAAAGTAAGTGAAAACATGTTCATTTAATTTGATTAATTGATTGTTGTTTGAGGTCAAAAGAGCAGTATTTCTGTTATATTCTTAATGAAAGCTGGTTTACATATGTCAAATCACATGGGTAAAATGGTGTCGCTGGGATGGGCCTCTTGCAAAAAAAGTCTGATTGACAAAGAAAACTAATGGTTCATCTTGGCCTGTATCACAGACCTGGTTATTTGTGTACAGCTTGGGTTTAATCTATTTTTAGTTTCTGAGAAAAAAAATTCATCTCCCCATAGGGCCCAATGCTAAAACTATGTCCTGAAGTGGCTGCCATCTTGAATTTAAGGTTGAGACCAATAATTTTATTTCCCAGAATCTTGAAACTTAATGTAATTCAGCTGTATAGAAATATTCATTGGATGGTACCTTACAAAGTTTTCTATTTTATGTGTTAGGGTTATGATGGTTCACGCCACTTTCAACAATATTTCAGCTATATCGTGGCGGTCAGTTTTATTAGTGGAGGAAACTGGAGTACCTGGAGAAAACCACCGACCTGCATCAAGTCACTGACAAACTTTATCACAAAATGTTAGATTCTATGATAAAAATGTTGCCTGCAGCTGCCATCTGATGCAGTTTTACACTGGCATTGATCTAGACCAAAAATGTCTTTTATAAAAATTAAGACTTCCTATTACAATTTTTCTACTTGTACTTCTAAATCAACCAATCAGATCTGTAGAATAAAGGGTTTCATCTGTCCAGAATTGTTTCAAAATGTTACTATGGGATACAAATTACATTTAAATTTGATGGTTTGTGTTTGGTCTATGGTGTTTAATGCCACTTTCAACAATATTTCAGTTATATCGTGGCAGTCGGTTTTATTGGTGGAGGAAACCGGAGGACCCGGAGAAAACCACCGACCTATCGCAAATCACTGACAAACTTTATCACATAACATTGTACACCTCGCCCTGATCGAGATTCAAACTCACATCAGTGGTGATAGGACCTGATTGCATAGGTGGTTGTAAATAAAACTACCATACGATCATGGCTATAAAGTTTGTGCTCTTAAGATATATGACTGTTTAACCTGCATGTCTCCAATGTGGATATCTAATGTAGTACACATGAAAAGTTTCTGAAATAAACTTCATCAATGTCTGAATTTTTACTCTAACTTGATTTGTTCAGCAAAATACTCAGAATTGTGTTAAATTAAAAAGATTTCTTTAAATATATTTATATTCCTTCTTATATTTCCTTAACACCATTCTGTCAAAAGATTTTTTTCTTGAGAAAACCAGGCTTAATCCAACAGATACCTACCTGTGCATAAACATTTAAAGTTCTAGCATCATATAACATTTGTTGAACCTTTAAACTGTCTCTTAGTGCTACATAATCTGCTGGGAATAGTCCATCCTGTAAAAATAATTATAAACATTGTTTTCAATACAGAATCTGTGCAATTTTTTTTTATCATCGTTTGTTTATATAGCGGAACTTGTGTAATCCGACACCTGAGTTTTCAGACATCCTGTGACATCCGACAAAAATTTATGGTCCAAAAGTATTTCTAAAATAATACCTGAGTATTCCGACATCCTGTACCATCCGACACATTTCCCTGATCTCTTCGTGTGTCGGATTAGACAGGTTTGAGGTATATGTACTGCCGTTGGAGATCCAATTACAGGGTTCCCACTCTTTTCCAGATATGAAATTCCAGGGTTTTTCCAGGATGTTTTTCAGTTTTCAAGGCTATATATATACATGAGAAGTTATGTGGTACCACTGTGCTATAATGAACTATAATACAGCAAATTACCCTGCTCTCCTCATGTTTTTTCAAGTAGTGCTTCAGGAACATGTTTTGTGTAAGATATTTACAAATTAAAATTCTATGATAGTGCTTTTGACTGTATTTGTGTTGTACTTTGGGATAGAATAATTCTAATCGTGTCTGGGTAAGTTTTCTTGTTCGTTATTTGCCGCTTGAACAAGTATTCTGTTATTATCATGGATTTCTTCACGTGTGATTGAATATTGAACGCCATAATCGGAATTAATTCATGTAACATTGACCTGTACTACTTCTACAAACACATTGCAGATTCAGATTCAAGTTATCAATTCGTCCCTATGCCCTTCGTCCTTTTTTTGGGCCTATTGTAGATGCTTTTATTATTATTGGGACGAATTGATTATCGGACCAAGGGAAGTAACTCGAAATTGACAAATTGCATCAAAACTTCCGGTGGTTAAAAAATTACGCTTTCAATAAAAGATTTCCAGGGTAAATCCCGGATTTTGACAAATTTTTTAATTTTCAAGGACATTTCCTGTTTTCCAGGATGCATGGGAACCCTGCAATTATCAACAGGGGAAGGATGGGATGGCATTAACTAGTTAAACCCAGTCACATTTTTGTGTCTGTCCCAAGCCAGGGCCTGGATTTCCAATGTCATATGTCATATTTTTTTTTATGTTCAACGAGTTGATTGTTGGTTTTGTTGATATTGGAGGAATTGTTGACCATCACCATTTAAACTTTATTTCCATAAAGTATTCTTTTTCATGTTGCTCATCTGATCAGACTTCAATGATTTCAGTGATATCCTCTTCTAATTGGTTCACAAGTCAATTTGCCATGATGATGTCACACAGATGATAAGAAATCATGATGGACAAACGACAGACACGGCTTACAGGCTTAATATATAACTACTCAAACTTTGATTAATGATAAAAGATCTGCCTTATAAAGCAAATATGCAATGTAAGGGACTTCAAGTAAAAGGGATTTCATTTGCCATTTAGTTCGACTAATTGAGGCTTTTTTCTAGCTAATCCAAATAAGAAAAATATGGCAATAATTCCTTGAGTTACATCAAAGAAATATTACAAGAACGATCCATAACGAGCCCACTCTGTTTTGTGTAATAAACACCTAACCCACGATATTATTGAAATGGAAGAATGCTACGATAGGACAGAGATGCCACCGCTCCAAGATAAAGACAACATATCTAAAATATCAAACTCGGTTTGCCTCTGATGGCCCCATACCTTGTGTATAAATATCAAATGATTTGCTAAAGGGGAAAGAATGTTATTGAATGGACGCCAGATCGGGACATACATATCAACATGGGTAAAACTTAATACTCCAGACACCTAGCGGTGAAGGTATAAACAATAAAGACTTACTTTATCCACCCTTTTCTCTATATCCTGTGGATTTCTCTCCAGTAACAAGTCTCTCACTCTTTTACTTTCAGGTTCAGGTAGAGCATAGGCATAATGTAGTGGGTATCTGTTTAACTATTAAAATACAATACAATGATATTAAATAAAATTTATACACTGTTTGACATACACTACAATAAAATAAGACTATAAAATCGTAACAGCTTGCATAAACCATTATTTTGATCCTTTATTTTATGACCTCAAATTAATCAATTTTCCAGGAAAAATCCTGATGTTATAGTCTAAATAAATTCAACTCAAATACAGTATTCTGCTATTTATAAGTTCCTTTTCAACTAAAGGTCACTCCTCTTATCATGCTAGATTTCAAATGCACTGAGATAGTAAAATACTACTAAACTATCCCCTCAAGAGAGACCACCCCTCTTGTAAGGACACTTTTTCACTACAGAAGGGGTGGCCTTATAAGAGAGGGACTACTGTACCCTGATAATTGTTTCACAGTAAAATCCTCAATCCCTCTGTCTTCAACACAACAATGTTCCATTATATATATTTATAGACTTACATTATCAGCTAATGTCTTTAATACAGGTCGTGTAGTACATAAATATTCTATAATATCATACTGTTGGAATACCACAGCTCTCGTCATCGCTGTAAAACCATTCTACAAAAGACAATTATATTTTTCATATTCTAATCAATTTAACATTTCACTAAATACAAGAGGTGGAGGGATGGGATCCAATTAAATGGTTTAACCTTGCCACAATTTTGTGCCTGTCCCAAGACAGCACCTGGATTTCCACTCCACTCTTTTTTATGTTCATTAATTTGAGTTGAGAGGTTGCTGTTTTGTTTTGTTGATATTGTTGACCATCACTGTTTAAACTTTCTTTTCAATAATAAATGAATTTGTGTTTAACACCACTTTAAGTTATATTGTTTAGTTTACAAGGTAGCCTGATAAAACTATTATACAGTGGAACCTGAGTAATCAGACACCTGAGTTTTCCGACGTCCTGTGACATCCGACAAAAATTTATGGTCCCTAATAAAACTTGAGTATTCCTGTACAATCCGAAACATTTCCCTGGTCCTTTGGTGTGTCGGATTAGACAGGTTCCACTGTAAAAATTGTTTTTCCAGAATACAAGTTATGAGTATTTAATGCCACATTCAACAATATTTCAGTGCTATTGTAGCCGTCAGTTTTATCAGTCATCATATCAGAGTATTTAATGCCACATTCAACAATATTTCAGTGCTATTGTAGCAGTCAGTTTTATCAGTCATCATATCAAGTACACCTCACCATGCTAAAACAACTAGAAGTAATGTATGTGATAGTGTGCTTACAAAACTTGAAACTGGATTAATATCAAATTATCAGTAATGTTCAAAATGTTTCTTTAATGTCCGGAATATATTGAAAGAGATTTTGTCATCTACAAAAATGTATATACTGTAAATTCAGAAATTATTGCAATTCCTCAACCGCTGGCAAAAATGCGAGGTTTAATTATTGCGACGCGCCAAGATAGAGAAGAAAAAAAATTGATGTAAATTTGTATCTCAACGTGCGTTTCGTTTTCGTATTTGTATGTCGTTAATCCCCTTGTAAGCCACGTGTCATGTTTACCTTTAATTAAAGTGAATACACATATCCCTTTGTACACACATTTTTCACGTGATTGAGAATCTAGAAAGCTTTCCACATGTTGGAAATGTATCATCGATCAAAGAGTGTGTGTGGGGATCTAGAAACTTTTGTAACAGGTGAACTTTAGTCACGTGCCGAGTCGACAGTAATTGAACATCCGAAGGCTTGGGGCTTGGCTTGGGTGATATAAAGGTTAATGAAATTTCAAAGAAAGATCAATTAAAGTGTACAAAATAAATAAGTAAACAAAAACGGCAGTTTAAAAGAATTATGGCTTGTATGAATCTTTTATTGGAACAAGCTCAGTTTAACAAACAAATGTTAGTCGGCTTTTTTTCAAAGTGATATTTTAAAATAAAATATTGCTCAATTAACTATACGGTAATTAGAAATTAAAAAAATGCCATAAATAGATGAATTTTTGGGAGAGCAATCATTAACGTTTCAACATGTCTATGTGGAAGTTTGTCACTAAGAAACGCGCTCCAGATGACATTGTCTTATGTCTACCAGACCCTGCAAAAGCTACAAGCAACGAAGCTGCTGATAAAATGAAAGCTGCTAATACCGAGATCGTCAATGCCCTTGCCACCGACAAAACGACCATGACCACCAAACGTGGGGTTAAAAGAAAAGCCGCCAATAACCACTACACACCTGAGGTCCGTGCCAAAATAAAATAAAATAAAATAAAAATAGGACATTTATTAACACAATTTTAAAATAATTAGATCGATGAGAAACTAAAATATTTTTGATCTACCCTTACGACGAAAAAACATCGAATGAAACTGACAAGTCATTATTTTGAAAAACATTGAAACACAGATGTTTAAATACACACTTTATTTGTGTCCCTAGACAGGAAATTGTAATCAAAACAATCACGCTTCACCGTTTCCTAGGTGTCAGTAATCTATAACATGCACCTATCGATCTTACCTGTGTAAGGAAAGGGAGATAAATCAAACAGAAACTGGTCAAGAGAATGAACATTAATTAAAAAATGTGAGGTTTAATTATTGCGATCGCTGACCAGTCGCATTTTTCGCATTAATAAAAACATCGCATTAATTTCTGAATTTACAGTAAAACCTCAAAATTTGTGAAAACTATGATAACTGAATATAAAAATAGAGGATGAGCTACAACACACATTCTTGTGTATGTAAAAGTAAGCTCAAATAAATATTGATTGGTTGGTGTTTAACGCCAAATTTAGTAATGTTTCAGCTATATCGTAGCGTTTCAAATAAGTAACATACCATATCTCTGTAATGAGCATCGTAAAGTTTTTTCACGTAAGATAAACCACCATCACCAGATGCTGCCTTCATCACTTTTTCTGCATAATTCTGTAAAAAAGTAAGAAAATTAAAATAGATACTTGCCATTTCCCAAAATATCTGATAATTTGTTTTTTTAAAAACAAATAAAATATATGCACTTGAAATAACACAAGGAACGAAAACATGCCATGGAAGGCATCAAATATTCTGAATCCCAAAATTCTTTTTAAAATTTATTTAGAAAAAATGGTTCTTCTTGAAAAAATATTTGTTACATATTCATAATTAAAAAAGAAATGTTAATTAATAAAGTAAATGAAAAAAAACTACAATGTATAAGGAATATAATATTACGATTTTGGTAAGACACTTCTTACCAATAATAACACAACAACATGACTTACGCCAACGTCTTTGAAGTTCAACCATTTCTTAAGGTTATATTTGTCATTTTCTTGTAGAAGCTCAATTAATGTTTTCTTTGTTTTCTGAAATTAAAATTCAATTGTAACATCATATAACTTAGTTTTAATGAAAAACAGTTATAATTTGATATAAGATATTACATGAAATATCAACCAATTCTTAAAATGATAAGAAAAATGTTTTTTTTCTAAAAAAATTTTAAAACTGTGAGAAACCAGTTTTCTGCTTGATTACAGGTGCCGAAACTATTAAATTGATAAATGTAGAAAACACATTTGGCCATTAGACTTGACGGAACTAACTGATACATTTATATATGCAAGACTCATATCGACGTCCAGCCTCTAATCGATATCCAATCCTCAAATCAATGTACGATTTCTACGTCACAGACATCTGTCCTTTTTCAAATTCTCAAATCGAAGTCCAATTCTCAATTCTATGGCTGTTTCTCACCTTCTCAAATTGATGTCACTGATGTATGTCCTAACCCTATCCAATAAATCGGCCATAGGTTTGAGAATTTTGAAAGGACACTGATTTGAGAATACCCTTAAATCATACAATGATTTGAGACAATGACGTCAGTGGATGCTGATTTGAGTCCCGACGCTGAGTATCATAACTATATACATTTGCTTGATTTGCTTGTTAAAAATTGCATTACCAGGTATATAAAACTGATGTAAAATCTCGATACACTTCAAATAACATTACTGCTTGATTGTTACAACTGAAATAACGGTAGTATAAAATTTGTGTAAATTTTCAACAGATAAACTGGTACCTCCAAATAACTGATAACTACAACTGAAATATTGGTAGTATCAAATTTGTGTGAATTTTCAAAACAAATATACTGAGTGAGACAACCCAGAGTAAATAGTGACAATATTTTTTTTGAGTGAAGTCAAAATACATATACAAAGTACTTCCAAATAACATTACTAAATGTTTGTTAAAAATTAAAGGGAGACAAACCTCATCAGTAATACCAGTAACATCTTCTTCTCGAGCGAAATTAATAGCAAACTGAGGCAGAAGTGTTGGTACTCCTGTTTCTTGTACTACACACTGTATAACATACTATAAATAGACAGATCAATAAAACACTTAGATATCAAACTGAGGCAGAAGTGTTGGTACTCCTGTTTCTTGTACTACACACTGTATAACATACTATAAATAGACAGATTAATAAAACACTTAGATATCAAACTGAGGCAGAAGTGTTGGTACTCCTGTTTCTTGTACTACACACTGTATAACATACTATAAATAGACAGATTAATAAAACACTTAGATATCAAACTGAGGCAGAAGTGTTGGTACTCCTGTTTCTTGTACTACACACTGTATAACATACTATAAATAGACACATTAAACAATATTAAAATCTTTACTAACAGATATATTATATCTTAGGATATGAACAGATTTAACATGGCTACGTAATTAATGATCCACTTGTACTTTTGTAGTAAACAAGATGAACTGTGAGCTAATGCTCACTTATGATACCCTTGCTCTTCGGCAAAGAGGAAGTAGGAATCTGACAGATCAAAAAACGCTTCCCACGATATGGGTTACCCATATGAAGCTTGTGACCAAATATCAGATTTCTACCATCAATAGTTGCTGAGAAAAATGGGCATATATGTTCAATGTGTATAAAAATCAACAAAGTCAGCAAACAGGAAGTAGTAATCTGATGGGTCCAAAAACGCTTCCCACGATATGACATACCTATATGAAGCTTGTGACCAAATATCAGATTCCTGTCATCAACAGTTGCTTAGAAAAATGCGACGAAAAATGTGCATATATGATAAATGTGTATTAAAATCAACAAAATCGGCAAACAGGAAGTAGGAATCTGATGGGTCCAAAAACGTTTCCCACGATATGGGGTACCTATATGAAGCTTGTGACCAAATATCAGATTTCTGCCATCAATAGTTGCTGAGAAAAATGTGACGAAAAATGTGCATATATGTTCAATGTGTATAAAAACCAACTAAGTCGGCAAACAGGAAGTAGGAATCTGACAAGTCCAAAAATGATACCCACAATATGGCATACCTATATGAAGCTTGTGACCAAATATCAGATTTCTGCCATCAATAGTTACTGAGAAAAATGAGACGAAAAATATCTTGGATGGATGGACAGATGGACAGAGGTAAAACAGTATACCCCCCTCCCCCTTCGGGGAGCGGGGGTATAATTATTTTATATTTAAAGTACAGTCAAACCTGCCTTAAAGATCATCTGCATAAAACAAATCAATATCTATAGAAGGCAGGTTTATTTTCTCCATTTAATTAATAGTACATATAATTTGAACCTGTATATACATATAAAGGGCAACTGTTCATAAAGACCACATCTTCATGTTCCCTCAGGTGCCCTTTATATACAGGTTTGACTGTGCTATTTTCTTACTTTATTGACTTTACACCATTTTTAATGTTAATTTTGGTTAAAATTGCATAATATGTTCACAATTTTGAAGGGCTTTGAACAAAATTTAAAACGAAGCCCAGCATAGGCCATCACAATTGTTTCAAAACACAGGAAAAAACAGGTAAGCTCTCAAGATGGCAAATAGTATATTTTTTATAATGTTATATAATCGTTATCAGAGGTTAACTTACAATCACCTACCCTTTTGTGTCCAAATAATTCTGCTAGTGATGATATGGCTGAGAAATGGCAGAAAAAGACAATAACCACCAACAACCCCTCCCCCTCCACCCTATAACCATGTTGTGGTAAAGAATATCTGCAATAAACTTTGTTCTATAAATAAACTTACTCTGTCTATCATTCTGACAACTTCAGTATTATTTTTGGCTTGAGCTAATTCTTTTGGCGTTAATCCATCCTAGAGAAAAAGATGAACAAATTATATTAATTTAATTCTTTAAAAAGTTCGCTTAGAAGGTAAAACATTATTTAGGATAGTATCAACATTTCATACAATATGATAAAAGTAGAATATAAAAAACAATACATATGTCTAGTCTCCAATGACTTTCATCACAGGCGAGACAAAAATGCCTCTGTAATATAATTCATATACCAGACATATATTTGTATGTTTCACTACAAAGACTGAAACTTTAATAAATAGGACTCTTATATTCAACATTTAACTTGATTTAATGGTTGAAGAAGATTCTAACAGCATTTCTATTGACTAAGGCAGAGTCTCAATGCTTGTATACTTACAGCGTTTCTATCGACTAAGGCGGAGCCTCTCGTTGTTTGTATCAACCATTGTATAAATCGTACAGACAATCCCTTTTCTATTGCTGTTAAAACGGGCGTGTTTCCATCCTACAATATATTATTATAAAATAAAAGNAACATTTATTATGTAACATTTATTTAACTGTAAAATTCACCCCCTTTTTTCCCTTTTTTCTTGTTTAAATCAATGATCAACAATATTCCAGAATCAAACAAATGAATAAATATAACATAGCATCTTCCCTTTACATTGTCAAGATTCTATATTTATAAACTATTGTCCAAGATAAAAATAGACTACACCTGCAACTCACAGTGACACGTGACCCGTGACCCAGATTAGCAGGGTTCAGGAATATTTTCTGTATATGGTATATAACAAGTTTTCCCAGAACGACCTTTCAAGAATCCCATCTTTGACCTATTTAATTACATTAAAACTGTCATACATATGTTTTGAAATGGTGTCACAGCATGAATGGGCTACATGATAGGTCCAGTAACTCTTTCTTCACTTGTGCAGATAGGAATGAAAATGTTCTCAAAACCTATGGATGGCAGTTTAAGAGTATTCTGTAGTATAATAATATGAAGAGTTGCTTCACTGTCACTATATTATATCTTAATTATTTGAATTATTTAAGTTTTGCTCAGTTTTCAATAATTTTCCATACATGTTGTGTACCGGTATCCATTTTTAGCTCACCTTGCCAAAGGCAATGTGAGCGTTTGCCATCACTTAGCGTACGTCGTCTGTTAACTTTTCACATTATCATCTTCTCCTCTGAAACCCCTCAGCCACATGAAGTGAAACTTGGTTGGAAGCATCTATGGAAGGTCCTCTCTAAAGATTGCTAATTTTGTCCCAATCCATTAACAAACATGACCACCATAGTCAATTCTTGTTTCTGATTGACAGATTTTTAAAAACCTTTTCCTCTGAAACCGCTTAGCCAAATGAACCAAAACTTGGTATGAAGCATCTATGGCAGGTTCTCTATAAAGATTGCTAATTTCATCCCGATCCGTTAACAAACATGGCATCCACAGGCAATTCTTGTTTCTGATTGGTTAATTTCTTTAAAAAAAATCTTCTCCTCTGAAACCGCTAGCCCAAATGAATCGAAACTTGGTAGGAACCATCCTTGGAAGGTCCTCTATAAAGAATGCTCATTTAGTTCCGATCCGTTAACAAGCATGGCTGCTACAGACAATACTTGTTTCTGATTGGCTGATTTCTAAAAAATCGTCTCCTCTAAAACCGTTTTGTCAAATGAATCGAAACTTGGTAGGAAGCATGCTTGAAAGGTCCTCTATAAAGATTGCTCATTTTGACCATATCCATTAACAAACATGGCTACCATAGTCAATTCTTGTTTCTGAATGGCCGATTTTTAAAAATCTTCTCCTCTGAAAACACTTGGCCAAATGAACCGAAAATTGGTAGGAAGCATGCTTGGAAGGTCCTCTATAAAGATTGCTCATTTCGCCCTGATCCATTAACAAACATGGCCTCCACAGGCAATTCTTGTTTCTGATTGGTTGATTTCAAAAGAATCATCTCCTCTGTAACCGCTTGGCCAAACTAGAACTGTGAGTGACCCACTGAGTGATACCCCCCGCTTGCAGTTTAGTAGGAGTTGCACTTACAAGGTACATGCCCCCCCCCTTTTTCGTGAAAGTATAAGTTGAATTATCTCCCCTTTTAAATTTTGGACAGCAACCATATTCCTTCATGCACATCTGCATGTAGTGTACTACAAGTGTGTAAAGTTTCATAAAAATCCAATAAGCCATTTAGGAGGAGTTGCGCTTACAAGGTACATGGACGGATGGACAGTATAAGTTGAATTATCTCCCCTTTTAAATTTTGGACAGCAACCATATTCCTTCATGTACATCTGCAGGTAGTGTACTACAAGTGTGTAAAGTTTCATAAAAATCCAATAAGCCGTTTAGGAGGTCGATTTCTAAAAATCTTCTTCTCTGTAACTGCTTATCAAACTGAACCGAAACTTGGTGGGAAGCACCAATGGAAGGTTCTGTATTAAGTTTCCTTAAAGCAGAATGAAAGGTGAGCGACACGAGCCTCTAGTGGGCTGAGCCTCTAGTATCACAAGTTATATTAATATTGTAGTTTTGGCAGACATACGAGATCCAGTTTGTTTATAAATATTCCTGACATCATTGGTCTAAATTATTACATACAAATTATTGATGAATATATTTATACTTACTTGGTCTTTTTCTTTGTGTTCTGAAGGGTCCATTAAGGGGTTGAGAAATTTGGCAATGTCTAAACATTCGTTGTCACATAAACATTTGTGGAATAATGGAATTGTTACATCAGTCTAAAAATATAATAACAACTGTTACAGAAGTTTGTTAAATTTACTTCCTCATAAAATAGCTATCAAGAAACCTGATGAAATCCACAAATTTAAAAAACCCTTCATCCAAATCATAAATATTAGTGTCAGTGAATTACCCTATTTTCAGGAGGTAGCTTAGAGCAAAATCTCTATCCAATTATTTTAGGAAAAGCTACTGTTGTAAGTAAAAATAATCTTGAACTACAGTCAGCAAAAATAGGTTTGGGGGAGGGGGGGGTTCATGGTATTTAATGCCACTTTCAACAATATTTCCGTTGTATCGTGGTGGTCAGTTTTATTGGTGGAGGAAACCGGAGAAAACCACTAACCTGTCACAAGTCACTGACAAACTTTATCACATAATGTTGTATCGAGCACACCTCGCCTAGGAGGGATTCAAACTCACAATGTGAAATGGCATAACAGCTCTATATAATGATATAGAAGGTATCATATTATTTCAAAACCACAGAATATCTTACACATCTAATTTTTGAAACAAAATTAACATTACATTTCACACTTCACAACTTCTCATTATAAAATCCAATTAACAAAAAAAAAACATTGAAAGGGAGATAAGCAGGGACCATAGAAAAAATGGACAGGAAAACTGATATGGCATTAATCTTTATTCCCTCCCAGCCTTGCCTCTAGAAAAAAAGAAAATTAACGAACTACTTACTGCCTCGTGCTGTCTAACTCTGATTTGATTGATTCGTGCTCCGTGTTCCACCAGTAACTTGACAAGTTCTAAATTGTGTTGTTCTATCACATGTGATAGTAAAGTTTTTCCTATTCTGTCCTACAATACAAAGTATACATACATTTTATATTAGGTAAAGAAAGTTTAAATAGTAATGGTCAAGAAGTCCACCAACAAAATGAACAATCACCTCTCATCTCTACTCACTGAACACAAAAAAGACCACATCATTTGACCCTGGAAATTCAGACATTGGTTTGGGACAGGCACAACAATTTAGAAGGGTTAAATTGGTTCATGGGATCACAACCCTTTCATGTTACATTCCAATGAGATGATAATGATATTTGCTTTGTTAAGTAACAAGGTGGTCATCAACTCTTTGAAGTGGCATGTTTCTATCATTGGGTTGTTTAGATATCATATAGACACATGGTTATATAAATATGACAAAATACAATAAATAGAACCAATATATTTTTATTTATTGTTATAAATTTGTTACAAATTACGTACCTTAAATCTAACATTAAATGGTAATTACGTACCCTAAATCTAATATTGACTGGTAATTACGTACCCTAAATCTAATATTGACTGGTAATTACGTACCCTAAATCTAATATTACTGGTAATTACGTACCCTAAATCTAATATTGACTGGTAATTACGTACCCTAAATCTAATATTAACTGGTAATTACGTAGCCTAAATCTAATATTGACTGGTAATTACGTAGCCTAAATCTAATATTAACTGGTAATTACGTACCCTAAATCTAATATTGACTGGTAATTACGTAGCCTAAATCTTATATTAAACTGGTAATTACGTACCCTAAATCTAATATTAACTGGTAATTACTTAGCCTAATTCTTATATCAACTGGTAATTACGTACCCTAAATCTAATATTAACTGGTAATTATGTACCCTAAATCTAATATTAACTGGTAATTACATACCCTAAATATAATAGTAACTGGTAATTACGTACCCTAAATCTAATATTCACTTGTGATTACTTAGCCTAATTCTTATACTAACTGGTAATTACGTACCCTAAATCTAATATTAACTGGTAATCACGTACCCTAAATCTAATATTAACTGGTAATTACGTACCCTAAATATATTATTAACTGGTAATTACGTACCCTAAATCTAATATTAACTGGTAATTTCTCCTTTTCTAATAATTTTCTTGTTGTTTCTACATCATGACATAAAACTGCGTGAATTAATTGCTGAAATAAAATAAACAAATAATTTATTTTACCTGGTTATTAATTACCTTATAGTGTCATCACAAAGGTCAAAATTTAGTTCACTTTGTAAAAAATAGGAAAATATACCATCTGATTTCTACCTGAATCCTGTAGAAAACTGACCAACTAACTTACTTTTTCAATCCCATACTTTAGAAGTGACAAAAAATTACAGAATTTTAAAATGCTGCCGATTTCTATGTAAAGTGATCAAAAAATGACAATGGCCAATAAATAAAGAGGATATGGTATACAGCTTTGCTTTGTTCAAGGTCAGTACTTTATTAGATAAGATCGCCTCTAACCAGAACTCACGGAACCATAATCCAAATGCAACTTGGTCATGACTTGGATAAAATTACCCAGATTTTGTTGTATTTTTTAAAGAAGTTATATTAAGTAATATTCATACCACGGTTTTCTGAGTTAAAGGGTTAAACAATCAAATGTGAAGTGTGAGATTGTTCAACTGTTTAACCGTGGTACAAACGATTTGTAACATGAAGCCATGCAATATCCATTCTAGGTTGTTGATTATTGCACGGCTCTCTGAGAGTAATACAACTACAGTCCAGATTTAAAGTGTGTAATATCTTGTATCTACATGTATTATTTCATAGTTCTTAGTTGTTGCTTACATTCTGGTAAATAAACCATAAAAAGATCAAAGGAAAAGAATGCATTCATGCTACAAATATCAAACAGACTATATTATACTTACACTAGTTTTTCTGTAACTTTTCAGTACACTTAAACACTTTTCACTCTTTCCTTCATAAATCTTTGTTTCTGCTAATTCTATTGCTGTTTTTCCTTCCTAAGAAGTAAAAAACAAATTTAAATACATATGTCTATTAACCCTAAACAACTTTATTTAATTAAATATAATTGAAATGCTAAATATTCTCTCTAATCCTTGTGAAAATTATGCAAACTTAACATACATTTCAAAATGAAAATATCTGTTAATAAAACATATAAAATGAAATATTTTAAAAAATAAAACTAATACATCTCTCCTATTTCTTTTTTTTTTCTCAATTACATTCCATTTAAAATCTTTAATTTTGTTATTTAGTAAACATTAGTTATACACAATATTTATTATCTCCCCTTGTTTCAAACTTCTCTGCCACATATCCAATTATCTCCCTTTGTTTCAAACATCTATGTCAAAATTGTCTTTAAATCAAACTAAATCCTTTGCGCAAAATAAAACTTGTGTTGTTCATGGTAATATACAAGTGTCTGACCAAATACACCACACCAATGTTATTATGAAGTGGGTGCTGGATTTTAATGTGCGACATTTTAATTCAAATGTAAGCTATGTAAACATGATGATATTATAACATGCAAGTTGACAGTTATCAATAACACGGTTGAGGGTCTAAAAGTTTTTATCGTGATCAACAATTTTGGAGGGATTTGAAAGCTGATTTCTGTTTTGAAGGCGATTTCCTATCTTAAGAAATAATAATTGTCTTTCATGAGTCATCTGCCAAAATATAACAATTATGACGACAATCCTGATTTTAAATAAAAATTTTGTGATCCATGATCTTAAAAGAATGACTACTAGCACCTCTTTTTTGTCTTACAATTGAATGGAAATATCTTTGTTTTCAGCTATGATAGCAAAAGGTTTGATGTTTCAGAATTTAAGATATTTCTAGGTTACACACCAATTCCCCAGTCCAGGACAGTACAGGACAAAAACAATTTTTGCAAAATTTATTTTACTGATCTGAAGTAGTTATTTCTGGTTTTTTTAAATTAAAATGCAGTAAAATTTAAAAAATCAAAATGTTTTCAATAGCTACTAAAAATCAGTTAAGAAAAGTCTTCTTATAATTTGAAATAATGACATGGGGTCTCTTTTTTGCAATGTGATACAAAGGGATCTACTCAAACTTACTACATGTAGATTTATCTAACAGAGATAAGAAGAAAAACTTAGTATTATTTGCAAAAATAAGCAGGAAATTTTGTAAAAACAACATGGAGGAAGCTACATCTTACCTTCAGAATTTTTAATATCCTATTAAGAGTTGTAACTTGTTACTTTGAAATTCTGATAAAGTCTTTTTCACAGCTCAAAGTAAATATCTGGTCCAATAGTAGTAGACTTTACATTATATTACCTCAGATAATTAGAATACTCTTTTACTTCAAAGTAAAATCAGGAGTCCACATAATAGCTTGACATCTTAACATTGTTATACAACAGACTCACAGATAATTCATACTGGGATTAGAGTTATTCTCTATACTTGTTATACAAAAGACTCACAGATAATTCATACTGGGATTAGAGTTATTCTCTATACTTGTTATAAAACAGACTCACAGATAATTTATACTGGGATTAGAGTTATTCTCTATACTTGTTATAAAACAGACTCACAGATAATTTATACTGGGATTACGAGTTATTCTCTATACTTGTTATAAAACAGACTCACTGATAATTTATACTGGGATTACGAGTTATTCTCTATACTTGTTATAAAACAGACTCACTGATAATTCGTACTCAGACTATGAGTTATTCTCTATACTTTGCTGCAACATTATAACCCATATTTTGTCAAATACTGACATGTTGCATAAAAGACTGGCAATATATTTGTTACCTTGACAACAGTATCTATACAGCACCATGTATTTTTAAGAACTCTGTCCAAAGTCTGGGCTTTGTCATTACATATGGAGGACACGACTCCTGGCTAGAAATGGATAAATACACACTAAGACAATTACTCACAGATAGGTTTTATATGTACAGGGGAAAATCCTACACAAACATACACAGTTTTTACATGTACAGGGGAAAATCCTACACAAACATACACAATTTTTACATGTACAGGGGAAAATCCTACACAAACATACACAGTTTTTACATGTACAGGGGAAAATTCTACACAAACATACACAGTTTTTACATGTACAGGGGAAGATTCTAAACACAATACAGAGCTTCTACAATTCACACTGCTAAGTTACAAAGATTATTTGAGATCAACTGGAAGTAGCACTTATCTTAATTAATCTACATCTACAGCAAGTTTCATAAATACAAAATATCTGGATGGTTTGATTTTTTGTTTGTTTTGGTGTATCGTAAAATTAAAATTGTTTCACAGTAAGATTGATGGAGGTGGAAAAAATATGAAAATGGCTGTAGTTTTTTTTTAACTAACTGTTTACTTCATTTAAAGTACACTATTACTTCAGACAGACAGGCTTGATAGAGGCAAAGATATGGAGAATATCTAACTTAATCTAAAAAATCTATGGACTTACTGATAACGGAGTCAGAGAAAGTTTAAATATGGCAAGTTTTCAATTTTTTTTTACATTAAATGTGAAGGACTTGGGTTTTTTTTCAATAGGGATTTATTCATTGAAGTCTTTACAAGGGTTGTGTGTCAAATATACCTTTTTTCACAATTATTGCAAAAATAAACAAATTTAAAATAAAAATGGGTTGAAAATTAATGTGATGATGAGTTATTGCAATAAAACAGTAACATTAGAACAATGATAACAGTGCTGAGTTAAATCTTGTACAAATTTGCCATAAAAAAACATGTGTTACCAATAAACATGTGTGTAGCTTGATTTTAACAGACAAAACACATAAAAACTAAAACACAGCAAAAAACAAATATTAGCAGAGTGCTACTTCACTGGCTTTCCCCCAATACCTTATTATACACAGCTTCCACAATGCACCAATGTTTACAATATTTTTCAACACAACGTAAGTCTCCTCTGTTAATGGCTCCGATTAAACCATTCTGGTAAATTAAGCATTAGTAAATACAATTAGCTATGCCCAACACTACCTTTTTTAAAAGAGGGGGAGGGGGGACATGTACACAAAAATTGCTAGTTATCAGAGTAGAAGCAAGCATTAAAGGTCATAACATTTGTCTTTGACAAATTACCATAGTTTTAAAAATTCTTGGGGAACAATATATGGTTTATGGTGTTTAATGCCACTTTCAACAATATTTCAGTTTTATCGTGGAGGTCAGTTTTATTGGTGGAGGAAACCAGAGTACCCAGAGAAAACCATCGACCTGTCGCAAGTCACTGACAAACTTTATCACATAATGTTGTATCAAGTACACCTCGCCATGAACAGGGTTCAACTCACAACTTTAGTCGTGATAGGCACTGACTGCAATGGTAATTGTAAATCAAACTACCATACGATCATGACATCTACGGCCCCCCGAGAAACAATATATATTTGAAGATTTACCTGGATCAATTGCAATTTTATGGTCCCCAATTATTACTTAAATGGTTATGCATACGTGTTGCCAGTAAACTAAATTTACAACCATGAAATCAACAACTGACACTGGTAAATCTACAAATATATTACAGTATCTCCTAATTCTACTGTTGAAAGTGTATGACTTAAAAATACAAAACATATGTTCAGGAATTATTAAGATTGAATTGTGACAAAACATGCAGTTTGCGAATAAAATATGATATGATAAAATCAAGACTGCTGTCTCAAAGTCTTCAAATAATCTGGCCATAAACAGCGATTCCTAACCTTAACAGTAAACCTGTAATAAACTACAGCAAACCATTATAATAATCTGGACATAAACTGTAGCAGCAACAAACCTGTTAATGACCCTTGACCTGTATTTTAATACTTCATGGTATTGTAAGCTGTCTATCATTATATGACCAACATAGCAGTTCTCATGATGTGCACTGGTCCTCAAGCCTAAGACCAGTAAAGCTTTGTTTGGACAAGTACATTTTTTCAGTTTTTATTTATAACTTTATAAAAATTAATTTAAGAATTTCATTTGGATCATTAAATTCAAATTTTCATTTCAAGGACTGTTGATGAAGACAATAATTCATGTTAATAGAGCAATGAATTAAACTTCCTTGTTTCGAGGACAATAGTTGTACCTTTCATTTGAAAATCTGTCAATGCTTATTAAATTATTGCTTTTTTAGTCAAATGAAAAAATAAAATAAAATTCAATCATAATTAACAACATATTATTATAATTGATGGTGATTTATTGATAAATATCTGCAATAAGTTTTTGTGCACTTTCCTATGGGTTTGTTTGTCTACATCTAAATGTAAAATAAGGTAAAAAAAAAAATCAAGGATAATTTTAATAAGAACGTTTTAAAAATTTGAATGGAAACCAACAATTCCATGATCTTCCACACAATATTTTTAAGTGTATGAAATTATCAAGAAAATACGTGAACAATAGAATATAAAGACAGGTACTTTTTCTCCATATTTTCTTTCCTAAATCAATTATATACAAATTTCAAGTTTTACAATAACCAACACTTGTTCACAATATGATGAATGAGACTTTGTACACAATAAAGAACATAAAAACTTACCTTAAATTTGTTGAGCAATCTAGTGATAGTATCATTATTTGACATATCTTTAGGGGTCTGACCCATCTGTAAAAGACAGAAAAACTAGGAAGAACTGTTTTAGATACCTAAAACTTATGTCTCCCCTTAATGCAGCCATCTGTACAACAATAAGTTACACATAACCAGAATGTGTTTGTTCTAGTCCATTAGAATTATATCAAAACTGAAATGGGTTGTGGAAAGTACAAGTATTGACAAAAGTATACGGTACGCAACACACCGCCTTATGGTCATGCACCCACATACCAAATATCATTGACCTATCTCGAAAGACAAAAATGGTATGGCCCGGACAAGAAAATACTATTTAAAAAACCATTATTTGACCTTGAGGTCAAAGGTCAAGGTCCCACAAAGGTCATTACGGTACGCGACATACCGCCTTATGGTCATGCACCCACATACCAAATATCATTGACTTATCTCAAAAGACCAAAATGTTATGGCCCGGACAAGAAAATACTATTTAAAAAACCATTATTTGACCTTGAGGTCAAAGGTCAAGGTCCCACAAAGGTTATTGTGGTACGCGACACACCGCCTTATGGTCATGCACCCACATACCAAATATCATTGATCTATCTCGAAAGACAAAAATGTTATGGCCCGGACAAGAAAATACTATTTAAAAAACTATTATTTGACCTTGAGGTCAAAGGTCAAGGTCCAACGAAGGTCATTACAGTATGCGACACACTGCCTTATGGTCATGCACCCACATACCATATATAACTTACCTATCTAGAAAGACAAAAAAGTTATGGTCCGGACAAGCTTTGCTGAGAAGCAGAAACAGAGGAAGCGGAAGAAAAAATCAGACTAAAACAATATGCCTCCATTTGTTTGAAGGGGAGACATAAAAATCAAGTCTTTATAGCACCCCCCGGCAATCGTTGTTTTGCCTTAAGGATTCTACTGAATCTGCATTTACTGATACTGATATATGGTTTCTGGTGGAGTCTGTTTTGCTCATCTTTTTAGCTTTCTGTGTTGTGTTTTTTTGTTTTGTTTGTCTTCATCCTGTGTCTTGTCTACCCAATGTTGCAAGTGTCTCTTGATTGTCCATTCTTGATTGCCCCTTCAGTTTTGTAAATGTTTATTGAAACAAAGTATAACACCATTAATTCTTGTAGCTAAAACATACCTACTTTTGATGTTATTATTGTTATTTGTATTTATTTACGTATACTAGTACCCAACACAATTCTTGTTTGTGGCATTTAACAGTAACACAATGGGTGTCACTAGCTGAACAGGAACTGCTAACCCTTCCAGAGCACCTGAGTTCACCACCATTATTAGTTAGGTTCGTGTTGCTCATTCTTTAGTTTTCTGTGTAGTGTTTTGTAGATCGTTGTTTGTCATTTTTTTCCTTTGACCATTGTGTTGTCTGTCCTTTGATTTACAGCTTCTGATTGCCCCTTTGGTAACCTTTTGCCATTGTGTTGTCTGTCCTTTGATTTACGGCTTCTGATTACCCCTTTGGTAACCTTTGGTCATTGTATTGTCTGTCCTTCTTAGATTTACAGCTTCTGATTACCCCTTTGGTAACCTTTGGTCATTGTATTGTCTGTCCTTTGATTTACGGCTTCTGATTACCCCTTTGGTAACCTTTGGTCATTTTATTGTCTGTCCTTTGATTTACAGCTTCTGATTGCCCCTTTGGTAACCTTTGGTCATTGTATTGTCTGTCCTTTGATTTACAGCTTCTGATTGCCCCCTTGGTAACCTTTTGTCATTGTATTGTCTGTCCTTTGATTTACGGCTTCTGATTACCCCTTTGGTAACCTTTTGTCATTGTATTGTCTGTCCTTTGATTTACAGCTTCTGATTGCCCCTTTGGTAACCTTTTGTCATTGTGTTGTCTGTCCTTTGATTTACAGCTTCTGATTACCCCTTTGGTAACCTTTTGTCATTGTGTTGTCTGTCCTTTGATTTACAGCTTCTGATTGCCCCTTTGGTAACCTTTGGTCATTGTATTGTCTGTCCTTCTTTGATTTACAGCTTCTGATTACCCCTTTGGTTTCTCCAAACTCTTCTATGATAAATTGGCTTTACATAATAGTTATAGGGTTAGGGTGTTTAATGTCACTTACATCACTATTTCAGTTATATCGTGGCGGTCAGTTTTATTGGTGAAGGAAACCAGAATACCCGGAAAAACTATAATAGTTACTAAATTATTGTTTTCTTCAGAAATTCAGTGTGGCTTGATATTTGTTCAATCAGAGGGCATCATTTTACAATTTCAGAAGGCAATATATACTAAGATCTGAAGACACTTTTCATTAATTTTCAGTTATTATCTATGTTACAATTATTTATATCGAAATACTGTAATAATTTCACAAATTGGACAAGGGCATCATAGACACTTCCATTTTGAGGGCAGCATGGTCTAGCACATCCTAAAATTGCCTAGAGAAAACACTAGATATTTAGAAGTCACTTCTGAATATTAATTGATACTTTTTCATATAATCAGAACTATTAACTAAATATACCTTATTTCTGATGGTAGGATCCCCACAGCACTGTAGTAAAGCCTCTGTGGCATCCACAGATTCAGATCTAACTGCTAGATGAAGTGCAGTGTCACCATCCTGTTACAGAAAATAATAACAACATCCTTACATTGTGAAGACAGAGATATAAACTAGCTGTATATATTTGTGGATAATTCATATAGTTATTCTAGGTATTGGGGGAAAATAGTACAATATTGATATCTGTGTTACTTATTTACATTTTAAGGATTTTTTGAAAATGAGAAAATATAACCAGGCAAATATGTTGCCATAAATGAAATTCTATGCTGAAAGTAAATATTGACGATTGTTTTATTTATATATTTATGCCACTTACATGAATTCAGTTATATTCTGACAAAATGGATTATTAAGATCTGAAGCTCCCTGATAAATCCCTTGCACATTGAATAGTACCTGGTAAACTTTATTGACTTAGATACTACTTCCTGTTTGAAGGATGTGTACATATATGGTACAGTACAGACAATTGCCGTAACTACTGTACCCTCTTGATCTGAAGGTCTCGGGTTGTATTTGCTAATGTTGATTCATCTAATGTCTTAAGATTTCTCTGTCATTTTTATCGTGAAAAGTGTTTTTTTCAAGTTGTAAAAAAATAATTCATAGTTCAACCAAATTCCCAACTAATAGTGCTTCTTAGTTTTCAATGGGGAGGGGTCCAATCCCCACTCCTCCATCCACACACATGTCTACAGGTGTATCACCATCCTCTTTAGTATACAAGACACACTTACATAATTTTGTATATTTACAGGTACTCCACCAGCAGCAAACACATAAAAATAAACTTTAGGTTTTGTTATATAACAATGGAACAGGGTATTACCATCCTGAAACACATAGAAATAAACTTTAGGTTTTGTTATATAACAATGGAACAGGGTATTACCATCCTGAAATACATAGAAATAAACTTTAGGTTTTGTTATATAACAATGAAACAGAGTATTACCATCCTGAAACACATAGAAATAAACTTTAGGTTTTGTTATATAACAATGAAACAGAGTATTACCATCCTGAAACACATAGAAATAAACTTTAGGTTTTGTTATATAATAATGAAACAGGGTATTACCATCCTGAAACACATAGAAATAAACTTTAGGTTTTGTTATATAACAATGAAACAGAGTATTACCATCCTGAAACACATAGAAATAAACTTTAGGTTTTGTTATATAACAATGAAACAGGGTATTAACATCCTGAAATATAAATAAAAAAAATTCTTATTTAGACCTAAATATTTAATTTATTTTCTCATTAACCAAGTTTGATGACTTCCAACATGCTAATTTTGAGCAGAATCTTTCTATTTTGGTAAATATTGCCTACATTTTTCACAGTAAAATTATTGCACCACTAAATTATCCTTTAATTATTTTTTGAAAAGGCACTCTCTGGCACAGAGAACGTAACTGGTCCCAAATAACTACATTCAATTATAACATCTGTCATATGTAGGAATATAGGCTCCTCCCCTTTGCTGTGGATCTACAAATTAATGTCATATGACTGAACTACTTTGTCGTCTGCCGGTGATGTTGTGAACAGAGCATGAAGGTGCGGTTTATCCACCATGGGAAGATGTCTGACTTAAATTATAAAAAACAAAAGAAATAACATCAATACATTATACAGTCAAGCCTGCCCATGTGGTCACCTCTATTAAGCAGTCACCTGTATTAAAAGGTCACCTTTCTCTTGTCCTGTCATAGGAATTCTTATAAGAATTGAACCTCTTTTAAGACATCACCTGCCTTATAAGGCCACTCTTTCTTTGTCCCAAATATGACCTCTTAATACAGGTTTTACTGCATACCTTACCAGTATCTTCCCCACTTACCTTAGAAACATAATTTTTCCCGTACTCATCAAGTACTTTCTTTGCTTCTTCAACAACTGTTTCTTTGTGTAATTGGAAAATTGGCATGCCTTGCTGAAAAAGGGAAAGACAGTATTTTAAATTAAAGAATAGCCTCTAAATAGGTGTATTTAATAATACATTGGTACTTTACTTACTGAAGTTTACATGTCTGTTTTATCTCTGTCACCAATTGTTATAATGTTAATTGTAGTTTATGTCAGTATAAAAATGTATGTATATTATGTAAATAATGGAGACAGCAACTTAAATTGTATAATTTGTGCCTGATCCTTTTGTCTTGTTTATGACAAATAAATACATTTGTATGTTTAAACCAACTTTAGTTATATCGTAGTGGTCAGTTTTATATACTAGAAAAAATACCACAAAGAATTAATTATCTTGTGATCAATAGATGGGATACATTTGAATATAAACTTTCTTAATTTAAAAAATCGATCACATCCTTAAATTTGTTTAGTAATTAAAATACAAGATTTTGGGTATTGGGATAAATGGAACAGAGTTCAGAATTGTGTACAATGTACTTCATTGGAAATATTTCTTCCTTTTTGAACTTCTCCTTTATAAAAAATTCAATTTTAAGGAAAAAATAATTACCAAGTATTTAAAATAAGACAAAAAGAAGGGAGATAATTATACTGTATTACAATATTTTTCTTCTTCAAATTAGTGATTGAAAAACATCTTCAAACCAAATTTAAGTTGGATCTGTTTCCAATAGCTTATATAACCCACAATAGTACACAAACAAGTAAACAAATAGCTATGAATATGTAACTATGCAAAATTATATCCTTCTCCGCTACCCTCAATAAACTTACCAGGATAAGTATGATATCCATTGTCTTGTCAAATCCCCGCTAGTTTCTACCCAGATATAAACGTCGGCTTTTTTTTTTATATAGAGAGCACTAATCAATACATAATTAATAACAATTTTCACTTTATATACATTGTACTAGCTTTATAGAAAACGCATTGATTTTCCCACATTGTTATTTACAAATCCATTATAAAAGATGATAATTATTTTCTAGAAAAACTCTCACCGTAAAACTATTTCTAGCCATTTTTATAGGAGACTATTGAATATTAATTAAAAAAGACATTAATAAAAGAATAATCACATTTACGTCCTTGTTGACATTTAAATAACAAACTAAATCAACTTTACTATTTAAATAACTAGAAACAAGAGAACCACCTGAGCATGTATCGTTCACCTGGTTATTCATGCACTGATTGGGTTAATGCAAGTTCGTACTTTATGAGAAAAAAGTATTTTTAATCAAATTCTTGTAGTTAAACAAGGTCCTGTGATGTAGGCCAATTTTGATTTCCGATCCACATAAAATTAAACCTTGCAAGTGACCAATGACTATTCATTTACTGTTTGAATTCAATCTATTTTTTTCTAGTACATATATCTGAAACAAATTATATTTCCATTTTCCTACAGGGTCTTTTTCCTATAGTGTTGACACTTTGGGTTTCCAATAGAAAAAAAAACAACAACAAACATTTGGTAGAGGACTGTCCAAGGCACATCTTAGCTAAGCTTCATGTCAAGTGGTTCAATGATTTCAGATAAGAATAATTTAAAAATAATTTGCCTTTCAAAGGTCATATAAGGAATATTCCTACCATGTGACAATTCCATTACACATGTGAAAATGAGAAGATTTTTTTCAGCCAATCAGAAAGCATAATTGGTCTAGCAGCCAGCCTGAATTTTTGAATGAAATGAAAATCAAATAAAATGTTCAGAATCTCCAACATGTTTTACCAAATAACATACACAAAGTGACAAATGGGGCAACAAAACAGACTCTAGGGAAACAACATAGGCCACTCTACACTTTCTGTGGGAAAGCAAAATGTGTCGAAAAAAAAATGGTAGTCCTTCTCATTATAAGACAACTCTTTTCTCTAGTAAAAAGAAACTTGAAGTGACTTAATAGAGTAATGTGAGGGGACCAATCAATTGCAGTCTACCTTATTAATGCCTGATAACAGGAGTCTTATAAGATAGGTACTGATATAATTTTATCTACCTTTTCCTGTTTGATTGGTGTCACACGTTCCACATCCATTTTAACTGTTTCTTCTATACAAGGAGTAGTTAATCCTTCACCAGGTTTTCGTTTTCCCTGTCTGATGGCCTCTATTAGATTTTTTAGTCTGTGCATGTAAGCGTTGTTTGCATTGTCTGCGGCATCATACATTGCTGGACATCGGTCATTTCCATGGTCAAAATAGCACCACTGGTCACACTGTATTGTTTCTTGCTATATGAAAAAATAAAGTACTGGTATTAAAAAACCAAGGGTCCGTCGTGGTCGTGATCGTACGGTAGTTGGATTTATAACTACCTGTCCAATCAGTGCCTATCACCACTAAAGTTGTGAGTTTGAACCCCGTTCAGGGGAGAGTACTTGATAGAACATTGTGTGATAAAGTTTGTCAGTAACTTGTGGCAGGTCGGTGGTTTTCTCTTGGTACTTCCGTTTTCTCCACCAATAAACTGACCGTCATGAAACAGCACAACCTAACCCTTTAAACAAGTTTTTTTTTTTTNGACTATAGTTTTGTCTGGGCGGAAGGTTGCGACACATGTTGTGTAAAGCAGTGTCTTCCGGTTTGCACGAGCGCTAGCATTAAACGATTTTTGATCGTTTAAAAACCAAGGGTCCGTCGTGGTCGTAATCGTACGGTAGTTGGATTTATAACTACCTGTCCAATCAGTGCCTATCACCACTAAAGTTGTGAGTTTGAACCCCGTTCAGGGGAGAGTACTTGATAGAACATTGTGTGATAAAGTTTGTCAGTAACTTGTGGCAGGTC
>MJUT01014531.1:238077-297650 GCA_002080005.1 Gigantidas platifrons | reverse complement strand
TGACTGTCAGGATATAATTGAAATATTGTTGAAAGTGGCGTTAAACACCATAAGCCAAACCAACAAAACCCATATAAGGCACAAATGATTAAACTGCAATTTTGAAAGACTTTGTCCACTGCTTTCACCACCAATGTTGTGAGTTCGAATCTAGATCAGAGCGAGGTGTACAATATTATGTGATAAAGTTTGTCAGTGACTTGAGACAGATAGGCGGTTTTCTCCGGGTCCGAAATCCCTCACCAATAAAACTGACCACCACGATATTACTGAAATATTACTGAAAATGGCGTTAAACACCATCAAACAAACACATAAACTTGTCAACTGATAGTATTGTACAGTGTGTACCTTCAATGAATATTAATTTGGAAGCACTTCCACCTGTTCGGTCTTACCTGTATGATATCGTAGCAGATGAATGTTATAAGGGGATTCCTCTACAGTTATTTTTATTTATTTTACAAGGAGCTCAGTTACATGTATCAACCATTACGTTATCGTTGTTGTTACGTAAAAACAATATCCGAACAAATATGTTTAAGAAGAGATAACATTCATGAGTATAGATCCACATTGAACTCGTGGTTTAACTTGATCAAACCAAAATAAACGAACAGGAGTAAGATTAAAGGGGTGAATTCAAACGTATGACTATGGTGATCGTATCTCTCCTGTTGAACCTAAAATAAAATATATCACAGATAGAGGTCGGTCTTAGTCATTCCTGGAACTATATCTTGGTATTGATAGTTTACGGCTGGCAAAGAACGAAAATTTACCACAAAAGAGATGATTTCAAGTCTCCCATTGTTAACATTCTACATAAATATAGCAACATTCCAACAGAACCTGTGTATGGAGTAGATATTTCTCAGTCAATATGATATTGCAGAGTTTATGGTTCTTACTAAGGATTCATGGAAAGAGTGTTGTTCATAACAAGAACGCTACTGAGACAATTTCTAGTGGCTAAGATGAAGGCGTAACTTCAATTGTAATGATCGACCCCATGACTTGGTAACCGTTACGGAATATCAGTGCCACATATGACCACGAATATACTTCGTCGTTTCTGTCAGAATATAAATTAGAATGAGAAGTAACACGATGGTACCACTAGCCGAGTAGGAACCGCCTATTATTGCCGAACACTTAAATTAAACCGGGTTTTAGTGGTGTTTGTAATGCTCCATCTTTGGTTTTCTGTGTAGTGATGTGTAGAACGTTGTTTGTCTTTTTGTTCCATTTCTGTAGAGTATTGCAGTGTCTGACATTCGTTATACGACTTTATTACACTTTGGTATCTTCAAATCTTTCAAACTGACAATTATCTGAAAATGACTATAAATAACAATCAATACTTTATCGCATTTTGTATTTTGTTCTACCAAAAGCGATATTTTTGAGAAGGGCTCATAAAACTCCCCGAAGGACATTGAAAAGCAGATGAAAATTCGGGAGAATTTTGAAGAGAACCTATAACCCTCACCGCATTTAAGGAACGATGATCAAGTAATTGAAATTTTCGAAGAAAAACCGGCATATCTTTGGTACACCAAATTCTAGCCATATTAATAAAAATACAACTGTTCACCGGTAAAAGGAAGTCCTTGAACGAAATCTTTCACATTCATAGTACTTTTCCATTTCCTATAGGCGTGAAATCCTGCCTGTACCCCAACAAGGTCGGGTATATTTTCGTTCAATGTTTTGTTACCGTCGACAACCAGTAAATCAGCTTCAGGAATATAAAAGTTTGAAAACTGGTTCACTAAGCAGTCTGCTCGCATTGCAAAATGTGTCATAGATTTGCCTGACCAGTAGTTTCTAATTAAGCTGTTCCAGCCAAACTTTGTGCCGGTCACTTCTAACCCATGCCCGTACTCGTGTCCAATTAAAAATCCGATACCTCCAAAATTCATGGAAGGCGGGTATTCCTCACTAAATAATGGTTCACCAAGTACCCCCAAAGCTATCTCAATTGATGTTGTACCTATGCTGTGTATAGCATAAACCATACTTGGACGTAGTAACCATTCATCTCTTGGTGGATGGACCAGTTTTGTTAGAACATTTCTGTAATTTTCAGCTATGACCTCTTCCATATTTCCGAAAAAGTTCCTCTTTATATCAAAATGTTTATAGTAGTTTTCTAGATATTTGTTGTTTAACAGTATTTTTGGAAATCCTATTTTAGCTTTGATTGCATTCATTTTCTTTAAAACAAGTTTCTTGGTGATACCACTTAGCCAATCTGCTCTGTATATCATATTTGTAAATACGGATCTTACAAAATCATTTATTTGTTATCTTTGTGCAATCGTATTACCATGGTTACCATTTTGAACAAACAGTCTGCTAGTTATCCAATCCATCTGGTTACTTACAACACCTACACAAAACCCAGACCGTTCTGGTAATCGAGGCTCCTTTTCGCCATTGGGGACAGCAAGGTACCTAAGTTCTACGTACTGAATATGTCTATTCAATGCTGGTAATAGTGGTTAAATGGTTCTAAATAAAATGTAATTAGCCAGAGTTCTCTGTGAAGTATTTGCAACAATTTTGCCCAGTGTATCGAAATATGGAGCCGCCCAAAGAATAACGTTACTGTTCAAATCAATTTTGATATTTGCTGTCGACAACACTGTCCTAAGGTATCTTACAAGATCGATTTTCGGATATCTTAATGACAGCTCTAGAATACTAATCTTATTATATCGAATATCAACGCGTCTTCTTTCTTCCTCATACAATGCACTTTTTGCTAATTCTGTTTCAAACTCGACTACATCACACATGTCTTGTTTCGCCACAACTGGATGTGCTCCGAGTGCCACTGCAATATCAACCAGGTATTCTTCATATGCTTTGTTATATATGCTATTTTTGCCAAGACGATATACTTCATGGTTTGGTAGTCCAGAAAAACTATATTGTCCAAAACTTGGTTGGTCTAAATAAATTGCATATTGGTCATTTTTGCCAAAATTTTTTTGTATAACCATGACTATAATCGCACTTGTTGGTTGATAATGAAACTCATAATATTTTATCAACGGCCTTGTTCGAGCTAATAAATCAATGTAATCAAAATTCTTGTAATCCCAGGAACCTAAAACAGGCCAGCGAAAAAAAAGGTGTTATTCCATGCCTTTCAAGACTATTTTCGTCCATACATGATCGATACAGTTTCTTTGCTTTTAACAATGGCTGTGGATCACTGTTTGATAAGTCTTTTTCAAGTTCTGTTTTAACAGTTTCCGATATTCGGTCACCTGCCTTTGAATATGCGTAAGCGACTCCATTAGTAGTATTGCCCCTTTCTATATATCCACCGCAGGCAAATTTATAGAAATTGTCACATGGATTTACGTTCATATCCATATCATTTAATACACGCTCTGCGACTTATGGTGGTGCACTTTCACTTTTCTTCTCATTTTCATTTGAATTGGAATTCTCAAATCTCCAAAACTGATTTTCAAATTGAATGCTGTTTCCAGAATCTACGAGAGTCATAAAGTAAGGCATTTCAAAATTGGTTTGCCGTGTTGTATGTTTGTGTGGTCTTATAAAATGTCTAGAACTGGTCCTGATATGTAGTGGTGTATCCCAAACTGAACTTAGTACATTATCAACTCCAAGGCTTTCTACAAAAGCTTGCATTCTTGCAAATAATAAACAAGCAATATACAATAATAAATCCGCCATCCTGAACAAAATATTTTTCATTTAATGACAGGATACAATATTTACTTTGCTAGTCGTGAAATATTTATGTTTTTATTTAAGGACAATTAAACATTTTAAATTCATCATTAATAGACAGATTAGATACATAAAAGTAATATTAATGTCGAGACTGATTTCTTATAAAAAAAAAGAGATGCATAATTAGTTAAAAAAATAAACCTCCTATAGATGGAGCAATTATCTCATCAACAATACACATTCCAATACTTATATTAACAGTTATCTCATTCACAGTACTCATTCCAGCATTTATTTTAACAATTATCTCATGTACAGTACACATTTAAACATTTATATTAACAATTATCTCATGTACAGTACACATTCCAATATTTATATTAACAATTATCTCATTTACAGTACACATTCCAGCATTTATATTAACAGTTATCTCATTCAC
Organism: Gigantidas platifrons; assembly: GCA_002080005.1. Classification (NCBI taxonomy): domain Eukaryota; kingdom Metazoa; phylum Mollusca; class Bivalvia; order Mytilida; family Modiolidae; genus Gigantidas; species Gigantidas platifrons. Next base: position 293,491 of record MJUT01014531.1, on the reverse strand, counting down.
AGTACACATTCCAGCATTTATATTAACAGTTATCTCATTCACAGTACACATTCCACTATTTATATTAACAGTTATCTCATTCACAGTACACATTCCACTATTTATATTAACAATTATCTCATTTACAGTACACATTCCAATATTTATATTAACAATTATCTCATTGACAGTACTCATTCCAATATTTATATTAACAATTATCTCATGTACAGTACACACCACTATTTATATTAACAATTATCTCATTCACAGTACACATTCTACTATTTATATTAACAATTATCTCATTTACTGTACATATTCTACTATTTATATTAACAATTATCTCATTCACTGTCCATATTCCACTATTTATATTAACAATTATCTCATTCACTGTACACATTCCACTATTTATATTAACAATTATTTCATTTACAGTACACATTCCACTATTTATATTAACAATTATCTCATGTACAGTACACATTCCACTATTTATATTAACAATTATCTCATTCACAGTACACATTCTACTATTTATATTAACAATTATCTCATTTACAGTACACATTCCAGCATTTATATTAACAATTATTTCATTTACAGTATTCATTCCAATATTTATATTAACAATTATCTCATGTACAGTACTCATTCCAGCATTTATATTAACAATTATCTCATTAACAGTACTCATTCCAGCATTTATATTAACAATTATCTCATGTACAGTACTCATTCCAGCATTTATATTAACAATTATCTCATGTATAGTACACATTCCAGCATTTATATTAACAATTATCTCATTTACAGTACAAATTCCAATATTTACATTAACAATTATCTCATTGACTGTACACATTCTACTATTTAAAGTACACATTCCAATATATATAACCGCATCGGTGGTGCTATGATTAGCATGCTCGCCTCGAGTGCGGTAGATCGTGGGTTCGAGCCCCGATCGGGTCAAAGCTAATACTCTAAAATTAAAATTATAATTCTACTATACGTTCATGGAATTCATTGGATCCGAATTTTAAATCAATACAAAATACTTCAGAGTTCAAACAAACTTTAAGGGCGAATTTGTTTAATGTTTCTAATTGTTATTTGTTAGGAAGTAGGAAATGTACTATAATACATACTAGACTAAGACACCAGTGTAGTTCACTGGGAGCAGATGTATTTAGAGCAAATATAGTAAGTGACCCCAGCTGCGCCTGCGGATGTCCTTTGGAAGATGCTATTCATTATCTATTAGAATGTCCCCTTTATACAAATGCAAGAATGCAATTATTTATGAGTATTACACCGTATACAGTTATTTCAATTGAAAACTTATTATTTGGCTCTGATAATATAACTGATGAAAACAATATAATAGTGTTTAGAAATGTCCAAAAATATATACACCATACAAATAGATTTGAATGATACGAAATTATACTCTGTACTCAGGATGCTATCATTTATTTGCGCTCAATCCCCTTATCCCCCCATTACCCCCCTACGTTTGTTTATCAAATTTATCAAATATATTCATGTATAACTTTATTATATTATGTAACTTGCTGTCATTTTCTTATTTATGTATATAACATTATTGTATAGAGCGGATATACTAAGTTGATATAACTTGTTTCCAATCTAATTGTACATTTATAAGACAATAAAATATGTTTAAACTCAAACTCTAAAATTGGTATTTGTTACGTCTCCGGTAAGTACGCAGCATTAAGGAGTAAGAGCAAAGACTGGATGGCTCGGAATCATAATAATGTGTCCGAGTGGAGCGACATGTCTACCCACGGACTGTTGTTTCAGTGAGCTAGCAATACGAAAAACCAACTAAGCGTGTTGGTCTAAAACAAAGCGGAACTCGTCATGATCTCATGAACAATTAACTTGTTCTCGCCATGATATAGTTGAAAATTGTTGAGTATGTGTTAAACAACAATCACTCACTCACTATATTTAGATAGCTCAAGGTCTTTCAAGTGTCCCAAATGTTCACCTATGGTCTGTCTGATTTGTAATTACTTGCGGTCGGTTTGTTAGTTGTTATTTGTATCGCGAGAATATATTTTTAAAGTTCACATACTCGTCAGTTCTGAACATAAGTTATGCCAGATTTGAAATAAATACTTGTATCATGCCTTGTATATATTGATCAATTACTCATTTAAACAAGATATTGATATTTTTTTTTAAATAAAATTTACTGTCAAGAGTGGTTAGACGGAAGCTTTGAAACTCAAAGCAGACTTTACTCATATCCTCAAGACCAAAAGAATAAACTGTAGATTCTTAGAAATAATTCACTGTCCGAATAATAGTGTGACGTCAGAGAAATGAATGACAATCACATACATTTCTGATGTTACATTGTCGAAGTCGATGAAGGGCTCTGGTGGCTCAATGAGTTAGGTAGTTAGTTACCTAAGAACTCTGACAAGTCTATCACCAATACGGCGTGGGTTCGCGCCCGGCTTTGTAAACTAAGAAAATGTGCACTCGACTCGCAGCCGCAAATGATAAAGTTTACCAGTTGCTTGCCCATGGTCGGTGGTTCTCTCCGGGTACTCTGGCTTCTTCCACCACTAAAACTGGTCGCCATGATATAGTTGAAATATTGCTGAAAGTGGCGTTAAACACAATCATTCTAATCGAAGTCGATGTAACAGTCAAAGCTGAAAAAAACGTAGCCTAGTGATATTTGTATACATTAATGCAATATCATGTACTCATACATCCCATACCCTCGGGCTTCCATTCAGACCTTTGCCAATTACGTCATCATCCCGTAAGTACTAAAAGGTCAAGTGTTTTTAAGGAATCGTCTCATCTTATTTTAGTTATATTAAAGATAGTCGATGACCGTAACAATTATTTAAATGCTAGATAGTACAGAAGTCAAAGGGAGTATAATAGTAGATTGTAGGTTATGGTGTTTATCATCACTTTCAACAATATTTCAGTTATATCATGGCGGTCAGTTTAATAGGTGCAGGAAACCGGAGTACTAGGAGAAACCACCGACCTACCCCAAGTCAATTACAAACTTTATCACATAATATTGTATCGAGTACAACTCGCCATGCGCGGGGTACCAACTCACATCATTAGTGGTGAAAAGCACTAATTGCGATCACGACTATTACGGTCCCTAGTACAATAGTGAATTTAGAACCGGATTCTAATGGCCAACAAATTCCCTTGTCATCTACTCAAGTGACACAATATTGTTCAACAAGATATTGATATGCTTCGAAAATACATTAGCATTATGCTTCCAAAATCGATAGAAAAAATTAACACACTATTTTGTGTAACATGTAATCATTTTCTAACGTCGAAAAAAGAAAATAACAATAATCTGCTGATGTTATTGTAAAACGGAATATACAGTCTGGAAGATGCCTTTTTTTAATGATACAACCTTGTCCGACAATAATTTGATGGCCAGATTCACTCTAACATACAACATATAGACTAAAGTCAAACGAATAAAAGCGTAGCTATCAGATTTAGCTTCTGGATTAACCTTCATCAGGTATGCTCTAAGTTAAAATATTTGAAAGCCAATAATTTCTAATTTTTGGGAGCAAGACAACCAAAGGGCCGACACAGAAAAGCCAAAATCGGCTAAGGTCACCCCTGTCTGAGGGAGGAGTACCTAAGTTATAGTAATGACTACATGATTAATCTGTAATTTGAATTACTTGTAATTACTTGTCAGCTGTTAGTATTGTATATTGTGTACCTTCAATTGATATTAATTTAGATGTACTTTCACCTGTTCGGTCTTACCTGTATGATATCGTAGCAGATAAATGTTATAAGACGATTCCTCCAGTTATTCTTTTCATTTATTTTACCTGGCGCTTAGTTACATGTAACATTACGATATCGTTGTTTATACCTAAAAGCAATATCTGAACAAATATGTTCAATAAGAGTCTAATAATCTAACTTGAACTCATAAACTTGACCAGAAATCGAAATTCAACGAGCAGGAGTAATGTTAAAGGTGTGAATTCAGACAGATGATATCTTGCCCCTTGAAATAAAAAATAAAAAACCGCCTGTCGTTCGTCAGTTAATTAGTCAGACAATATACTATGGTATTTTCTTTATAACCATTTAATTATATTTGTAATAGTAGTTAGTTGAAGACGGAGCTGTCTAAAAGAATGTTGCAGAAGTTTATCACTACCAACAATGATCATGTGGTCACCAGATGTATTGGCAGGCAACAAACCAGCTTGAACTATTGTTTTTTCATCAAAAATAAAAAGTTAAAAATATATTGAAATGCACCGTTCAAACTCTCTCGCCGTCTCATGCGGATACCTATTAAACATTTGACTTCCCTACTTTTTATACACCTACTCCCCACACTAATCTAAACGACATATTGCAATAAATAATTTTATAAAAAAAAGTCGAATTTGTTATAACTTCTGATTACTCCTTTGGTGTTTTCAATTTTTTCTAGATACAAATATCTTGTTTTAGGAATAGACATATCTTATTTGATTAAAAAAAAAAAAAAAAAAAAAAACCTCTTATTTTAACAAAACGTTCTCTAAACATTGCATCATAAACATGCGCTATCTTTGATTGATAGCATATTTGTTGTTCCAATGTGTACCACCCATGTTCTTTTCGTAGAATGTTTTTTTTTATTCGTGTGAGAAATTCTGAAGAAAAACAAAAAGACACCAGTTCGGTTTTTAATGTCACGTTCTACTATATAGATGACACCACTTCACTAAATTACTCAAAGAATAGTAGGGGTCGTCGTGGTCTTGATCGTATGGTAGTTAGATTTACAACTATGAAATCTATACAATCACTGCCTATCACCACTGACGTTGTGAATTCGAATCCCGCTCAGGCAAGCTTTATTCGATATAACGTTATGCGATCAAGTTTGTTAGTGACTTGTGGCAGGTGGTTGGTTTTCTCCAGCTACTCCGATGTCCTCCACCAATAAAACTGACAACCACGATATAACTGAAATATTGTTGAAAGTGGCGTTAAACACCCTAACCCTCAAAGTTTAGCGACTATGAACTTAAAATAAAATATATTAGTCTGAGGTCCGTCTGTGTCATTTCTGGACCTAAAACTAGATATTGATAGCTTAGGACTGGCTAAGAACGCAAATTTATCGGTAATTTGTGTAGTTTTCCTTTGAAGTGTGTCGATTGATAAAGCTTATCTCAACGTACTGGACGTGATATCAAAATTATTAGGTCAGTTCACAATTAGGCATGCGTCAACTACCGCGCATGAATATACTTGTTTTTAAAAAAACAAGATTGGTTGCGTCATCAAAATCAATAATACGGGAAAAGGTCAATATCATTTTCGTTACTATCGTAAACAAACCGTTTAGCGTACGAGAAGAAATTCTTCAAAGCACGTAAAAAATACGAAAAAATAATGAAAAATAACAAGAAATATAAAAATTAACAAATACATTGATAAAAAAAATAATAATAACAGTTTCTTATATCTTTGTCCTTAACTCTCATTTCCACGGCACTTGCCATGAATATTTCGTCTGCTACAATATGGATCCATATGCTGCCGTTTTTAACGAATATTTGAACCCTTCTTTCTTCGATGACGATTTGCCTGTACCAAATTTTGAGCTTCAATATTCCTTACCATCTATTAATTATTATCAGTTTAAACCCAGACAAGAATCTGTAGAAAATGTGGAAATAAACATTGAAAAAAACCAGACCCCTACTACATCAGGCTCAGTACCACAAATTTCACTTAACCCTACTCCAGACATTAGTAATATAGGCTTCTTAGACGACAGTTTTGACATTCAAATGGCTGATTTTAATGATCCAAAAATTGAGAAATTAATGAATGATATATCGGAGGAAAGTCTACAATTAATGGCAGAGCAAAATGAAAAATTTAATACTAGATTTGAGCAAAACAATGATCAAGAAAGAGTGATGTTTATGGAACAAAGGGAAAACATAAACACTAAAAGAAAAATGAATTATGCAGTTAAAACATTTGTACAATTTTTGTCAAATGTGAAGACTGAATTCCGCCAAATAAATGAGATACCACCAAATGAATTAGACAAATATCTACAGGAATTTTATATAGGAATCAGGAAAGATACAAAATGTAGTAAGTGTGATATACCTGATATTGAAAGACAATATCAACCCAGCAGTTTACATGGATTCCAATCCATGATAAATCGCTTTTTAAGATTAAACAATTATGAATACGACCTTACAAAGTCTAAGGAATTTCAGCAGTCAAGAGACTGTCTTACTGCCAAAAAAAAACATTTAAAGGAAATGGGACTCGGCAATAGACCTAATGCTGCGGAGGCATTAGAACCAGAAGACGAGGAGGAGCTTTATAACTGTGGTGCATTTGGTACAGAAAATCCTGACAGCCTACTCAGTACTTTATGGTTTATGAATACTGTCCATTTTGGACTGAGAGGTTCACATGAGCACCGGCAACTAAAATGGAGAGACATCAAATTGGAAACAGATCCAACAGGCAACCAATGTCTTGTGTATAATGAGCGAGTAACAAAAACCAGAGATGGTTCAAATACCAAAAACACCAGGGATTATGCCCCCAAATCATGGCGTAACCCTCTAGATGAGAGAAAATGTCATGTTGCTGTTAACCTTAAGGTATTTGCACCAATAATTGATTAATTCAAGAAAAAAAATCAGTTAAATTCGATAGCACAGGGATAAAGCTTAACACTTACAGAGACCCAGTAGCCAATGCCCCTGAATTTTTTGACTATCCTTCCCCTTTTTTAAAAAAATCACATGATATATAAAAAATAAAATAAAAAAATGCCCAGACTGGTGGGCCTCTATACCTAAAATGTTAAGCTTTTCCCTGCACTGTATGGCCACATTATTTCAATAATCTGCATCCCTAAAAACCAAGATATACCGGTATAACTACTTTGTAATTAAAGATTGCACATCTTTAGGCTTACATTGTATATGCACTGCAATATCTAATGATGATTTAAAATTGAAATCAATCCAATTACTGAAAAGAGCTAAAATTTAATACTACATAGCACTGATCAGTAACAGGGAAAACTCAAACTAAAACTTCTGTATTCTGGATATGCAAATACATTTGTACAGATACAGATATTTTATTTATTTACTAATCACAGTGCCCATTGCTGAGCAGAATAATCAAACAATGAATACAATTATCTATACATTTGTTGTACATAAACCTACAGAAAACACCATAAAAAAGCAACACGAGACAAAAATTACAAATTATTTCACAAAAAACTAAAGATTAAGCGAAAGAAACTCTACATGTATTATATACAAGTAAACACAACACAATGGTGTTCAGGAAGAGTTAGCAATGCATATTCCACATAGTGACACACATTTTACTTAATAAAATCATGAAAAGTGTAAAAAAAAAGAAAAAAAACCACTGAGAGTGGAATTACACACCTTGTTGTTCAAGTTAAAATGAAACATAAAAATATTATGTATATATTCAACTGTACATGTATATAAGAATAAAAATAAAAATACTTTATTAAACCAATCATGGTGCCCATATATAGCTGAGCAGTAGAATCAATACAGAATCATACATAACAAAATAAACCACATACTCATATAACATAATAATAATAACTTGATTAGTTTGATTAAATACACATAGATAGTGAGACTATATGTACCTGTTTCTAACCCTAAATAAAACAAACTTTTTTGGATGTACATGTACAGTAATAATCCTTATTTCAACAAAATTTACAATAAAATCTTTGTCATTTCAGTATCTTTCTCACCGTCCAAATTTAGATCCAGAGATGCCTTTTTATTTAGGAGTGAACAGATTGAATAATGCGAAATCATGGTATAAGAACCAACCATTAGGAGAGAAAACATTACAGTCCCTTATGCAAAAAGCAGTAAAAAAATCAAATATTGACAAAAACAGAAAATTGACAAATCATTCCGGGCGAAAAACCACTGTTACCAGACTTCTTGATGAAGAAATACCCATTACATGTATTCAACAACACACAGGCCATAGGTCTGTGGAAAGTATAAACAATTATGCAAAAAACAGCTTGAAGACCCAATAAAAAATGTCTGCTATTTTATCAAGATCAAAAGCTGTTCCAACCAGTAGTGACACTACTAGTGTTAATATTCCAAGTTCAACAGAGAATATCAATAATACTGCCAAAAAACCTGATATGCCATTCAATTTTCCTAACTTTTTCCCACCAGGATCAGTTATTCAAGGCGGAACATTTCACATGTATTTTGGCTCTCAGGACAAGGAAAACCATGTGAAAAAAAACAATGCCTCAGAAACGCAAAAGGAAATTTGTGATTGAATCCGATTCAGACAGTGACTGAAATCAGTACATATATTTACATTTGATATTGTTAAACACTTCTAGTCTATGAATTAATTACAGCATTGAAATGTTTGTTTGTTTTGTTTTATATGTTGCAAATGGAACTGTTCATCTCGATCTGACTGTATGCATACAGTATACATGCATGCATACAGTATACATGTACACTGTATGCATCGTATATGTAGGGATTTTTTTTAAAACATACCCTCAGTGTTGACACACGTGGTTTCAGTTTAAACATTATATTTCATGGCAGTTTGTTATGTCAATATTGTCATTATATCACCACCAGTATGTTGTGATGAGCATTATCATTCGGTGGACTATCAATTTCCTACTACACATATTTTTTATTGCAACGTTATAAAACTCGTTCAATGTCCCCCACCTCCCCCCAAACAAACAAAAACATAAAAAAAATATATATCTATTTATGCATGCATATCAGCCATGCTTAGTACACATAAAGACATTGTGTCGGTGTCTATATATTATATATAATTAACTTCTAAAATTAATAACCTAAAATCTTAAATGACTTCCGAGTGGGATTATTATGGATGTTAATTGATTTGACCTACATTCAGAATACATCAGTGACACGTATTCGCTACGGTTTTAGCACAAGTTTTTATGACAAAAATTACTTACCGGTATCATATTCGAACATAATAATTTCCAAAACACACTTAAATCCAACAAAACCATCATAATGTATGACACACGTCAAAAAGTAAAACACACATATTGCCGCCTCGTTAACTAGTTTTTGAATGAACCTCGCGCGCCAGAACCGAATCACATTTAAAAAAACAAGATCCATCCGCAAAAAAATAATCCCATCAAAATATCGTTTTAAAGAATTCATTTTATTATTTTTTTTAAAGTTAATTATAAATTACCGATAAACAGAATATTAGGCATTTTGTTTTTGGGACTGACTTTATCACGGGGTATATCAGGTTCGCCGTTCCGGCTCACCTGCGTATGGAGTATATATTTATCAGGCAATATGATATTGTAGAGTTTGTGGTTCCTACTAGGGTTTCCTTGAAAGAGTGATGTTCCTAACAAGAATGCTACTGAGACAATTCCTAATGGTTAAGTTGAAGACGTAACTTTAATTGTAATGGTCGATATTTTATTTTTGTAACATTATTTTTGTAACAGTGGTTAGCGCTATGACATGGCAGCTCCCGCTCTGATGTTTTTCTTTATTATCTCGTTGATGGACATAATTGTCATACTCACAAATCTGTATAGTGCTTAGTTATAACGTTACGGATATTATCTGTGAAAATTGGATCGATTTATCATATTTTGTGTTTTTTGGATATAATTGATTATTCTCTGTTCACCTGTGTTCGATGAACCATGTTTACACGTGTCGCTTCAAGGCCAATCAGTCAATTAGTGAACTCGTTGTATAACGGCCCCGTTAGACGGTTAACAAGGCGAGGAACTAAAGCCGGTCGAAGGTTTATTCGTAACATTCAGACAGTTATCGGATCGCATGAAAATTTTTACCATCGTGCTCAAAATGGAGTTGACTTTTGTAATATTGTCACTTTTCCATGCAACGATCAATTTCCAGCATTTGATAACACAATTCCAACGAGAATAACACATCTTCCGCAGGAACATCGATATCATGTTTGTACATCTAAACCTAATAATTTAACAATAGTGCCTACGATACAACATGAAAGAAAGATAAATCCTCTGAAGTTGTATACACTAAATTGCAGATCTGTCAAAAACAAGGCACTATCGATCTTCGATCTCATAATCTCAAACAACATTGACCTTATTGCTCTAACCGAAACTTGGCTAGGAACCGACATAGATAAAGTAGTACTTGGCGATCTTGTTCCTGAAGGTTATGACATTCATCAGATACCGAGAAAGCAGCGAGGTGGAGGTGTAGCTCTGATTTACAACAGTAGCATTTGTGTTAAGTCCCTGACATCTGAGTTGAATTTTACGCAGTTCGAACATCTTGAATGTGTTATCTCCTCACAAAACTCCAATTTACGCGTCTGCATTGTTTATCGTCCGCCTCCGTCAAAATCTAACAAGCTAAAGGTGTCCGCATTTTTCGATGAATGGTCACAGTACTTAAGTCACCATGCTATCTCACCAGAAGAACTTATAATTACAGGAGATATGAATTTTCATTTGGATATACAGCATGATCAAAATTCTCAACAGTTTCTGCAATCATTACATGAACATGGTCTGAAGCAACTAGTTAACAAACCGACCCATGTTCGCGGACATATTCTCGATGTGGTAGTTACCCGAGATAATAGCCGTATTCTACAATCAATGCCAACTCTTGACGATCATTTTATTTGTGATTCTAGAAGCGTTTCATCTGGCGATCATAAAGGTATAACATCTTTGATACATTTAAGTAAACCACCGAAACAACGTAAAACAGTGACATTCAGAAAATTTAGGAAAATCGATATTTGTGAATTTGAGCTGGACATAGCGGCTTCGCTCACAACTAGTTCAGACGGTCCGTGTCTTGACGATCTTGTTGACTTGTACTACGAGGGTGTCCTATCGACTGTGCAAAAACACGCACCGATGCAAACCAAAACAATAACTTTACGGCCAAACACACAATGGTACTCCGAGGAGTTACATACCGCTAAAAGGGAGAAACGAAAAGCAGAGAGAGTTTGGAGGCGAACCAACTTAGAAATCCATCGTCAAATTTACCGAGAAAAGTGTCTCTTAAGCAGTAGACTACTATTCCAAAGCAAACAGGATTATTATTCAACAAGCATAATGGAATGCGGAAACGATACAAAAAGATTGTTTAAACTCACAAACAAGCTACTTGGTGATAACAACGAAGTCATTTTACCGACGTCCGATAATGACCAGGATTTATCAAATGAATTTGGAAAGTATTTTCTTGGAAAAATTCAAACTATCAGAGAAACTCTACAATCTCAAAATGATAAAACTGGAAATTATTCAGATGTTTTATGGGCTGATGTACAATATACTGGTGATCTGTTGATTGAATTTTCTCCGACATCTTCTGATGAAATTATAAAATTGATTATGAATTCACCTTCTAAGTCTTGCGATCTGGATCCCATTCCAACATATCTGCTAAAACAATGTATCGAAAGCTTTATACCGATTGTGACATCTTTAGTAAACAAATCTCTTTGCGATTCGTCGGTTCCAACCATCTTTAAACAAGCAACTGTCAGGCCACTATTAAAGAAACCTGGACTAGATAAGGAAAACCTGAAGAACTACCGTCCGGTCTCAAATCTCCCATTTGTGTCAAAAATAGTTGAAAAAGTAGTTTCGGCGAGAATTGAAAACCATCTAAACGCAAACAATCTAATGGATAGCAAACAGTCCGCATACCGGTCTTGTCATTCGACAGAGACAGCGTTATTGAAAGTCCACCACGACGTAGTAACAGCACTTGATAAGAACTGTTGCTGTATTCTTGTAATGTTGGATCTTTCCAGCGCCTTTGATGTGATCGACCATCAGATACTATTTCAAAGATTAAAACATAGTTATGGTATAACTGGATCGGCTTTAGCTTGGATCAAATCGTATCTGTGTGATAGACGTCAGTGTGTAGCTGTCGGCTCCGAATTATCCGAATCCCAGGAAATTAAGATCGGGGTTCCGCAAAGTTCGGTTTTAGGACCTAGACTCTATTGTCTGTTCAGTAAACCCATTGGTCGAATATGCGATCTTCACGATATGGATTATCATTGTTATACTGATGACAGTCAGATTTATATTGTGGTTGAACCGCGCGACAACTGGGATGATATTTCGGCACGGTTAATGGCATGTCTCTCAGATATCCGCAAATGGATGAGTTCAAACCTATTAAAGCTCAACCAGGATAAAACAGAGCTAATGGTATTCGTCCCAAAACGGAATAAATCAGAAAATCATGATTATAACATTTCGTTCGGAGGAAACATCATATATGATGCAGAATTTGTGAAAAATCTTGGGATGTACCTTGACAAATCCCTTATCATGGAAAAACAATGCACTTCCGTTTCAAGATCATGCTATATGCACATACGTCGGATAGGTAGCATTCGTCCGTTTATTTCCGAGGACGCATGCAAGATCCTGGTGAACTCTCTAGTAACATCGAGATTAGATTATGGCAATGCCCTACTATATGGCGTGAACAAACAATACACGAACAAACTCCAGCGTGTACAGAACACTGCGGCCAGGCTTATAACAAGGACTAAGAAATTCGAACACATAACGCCTGTTCTGATCCAACTACACTGGCTTCCAGTTGAATACCGTATTCAGTACAAGATTCTTTTGTATGTGTTCAAGTGTCTTCACGAACTTGCTCCTGGATATTTGTCAGAACTTGTTACACCATACACCCCAGCGAGATCTCTGCGATCGGAAACAGCGTATCTGGTAACTGTGCCTTCAACCAGGACAAAAACATATGGAGAACGAAGGTTCGACAAAGCGGCAGCGACGCTATGGAACAGTCTGCCATCTCAGCTTAGAAATGGTCATAAACTTGAGTGTTTTAAAAAAGGTTTGAAAACGCACCTCTTTCGTAAAGCTTTTAATGTGTGATTCTGTGTACATATAGTCTTTCGTTGAGTTAACTTGTTTTTATCATTTTATTGTGTAATAATTAGGGTTATTTCTTATTGATTGCTTTGTATTTTTGTATTACTTTTTAATACTTGTGTTAATTTTAGTATAGTGTAAAGCGTTTTAGAGTATTTTTAGATAGGGCGCTATATAAGTGTATTTTATTATATTATTATATCATGACTTGGTAACCATTACGGAATATCAGTGCCACAAATGACCACCAATATGTTCCGTTTCGTTTGTAGCTGTTAGAATCGCGTCCTTCATTCCTCTTTCGAGACTTATAATTGGAATAATAAAAAGAGGTAACACTACGGTGCCACTAATCGAGCAGGAACTGCTTATCATTCTGGAACACTTAAATTAAACATGGTTTTAGTGGTGTGTGTAATGCTTTATCTTTGGTTTTCTGTATAGTGTTTTGTAGAACGTTGTTTGTCTTTTTGTTCCTTTTCTGTAGAGTATTGCAGTGTCTTAACTTCGTTACACTTTGGTATCTTCAAATCTTTCAAACTGACAATTATCTGAAAATGACAATAAAGAAAAATTAACACTTTTATCGTATTTTGCATTTCGTATTACCAAAAGCGACACTTTTGAGAAGGATTCATGAAACTCCCCGAAGGACATTCAAAAGCAGATGAAAATTCTGGCGAATTTTGAAGAGGGCCTATAACCCGCAACGCATTTAAGGCGTGATGATCAAGCAATGGAAATTTTCGGAGAAAAACCGGCGTAGCTTTGGTGCACCAAGTTCTTGCCATATTAATAAAATACAACTGTTCACCGGTAAATGGTAATCCTTGGACGAAATCTTTTACATTCATAGGTCGGGTATATTTTCGTTCAATGTTTTGTTACCGTTGACAACCAGTAAATCAGCTTCAGGAATATAAAAGTTTGAAAACTGGTTCACTAAGCAGTCTGCTCGCATTGCAAAGTGTGTCATAGATTTACCTGACCAGTAGTTTCTAATTAAGCTGTTCCAATCAAACTTTGTGCCTGTCACTTCAAACCCATGTCCGTATTCGTGTCCAATCAGGAATCCGATACCGCCAAAATTCATGGAAGGTGGAAAATCCTCGCTAAAGAATGGGTCATCAAGTACTCCCAATGGTATCTCAATTGATGTTGTACCTAAGATGTGTAGAGCATTAACTGTACCTGGACGTAGTAACCATTCATCTCTTGGTGGATGGACCCGTTTTGTTAAAACATTTCTGTAATTTTCAGTTATGACCTCTTCCATATTTCCGAAAAAATTCTTCTTTATATCAAAATTTTTATAGTAGTTTTCTAGAAATTTGTTGTTTAACAGTATTTTTGGAAATCCAATTTTAGCTCTGATTGCATTCATTTTCTTTAAAACAAGTTTTTTGGTGATACCATTTAGCCAATCTGCTTTGTATATCATATTTGTAAATACGGATCTTACAAAATCATTTATTCGTTTTGCTTGTGCAATCGTATTACCATGGTTAGCATTTTGAACAAACAGTCTGCTAGCTATCCAATCCATCTGGTTGCTTACAACACCTTGACAAAACTCAGACCGTTCTGGTAACCGAGGCTCCTTTTCACCATTGACGACAGCAAGGTACCTAAGATTTATGTACTGAATATGTTTATTCAATGCTGGTAATAGTGGTTGAATGGCTCTAAATAAAACGTAATTAGCCAGAGTTCTCTTTGAAGTATTTGCAATAAGTTTGCTCAGTCTATCGAAATATGGAGCGGCCCAAAGAATAACTTTACTGTTCAAATCAATTTTGATATTTGCCGTCGATAACACTATCCTAAGGTATCTTACAAGATCGATTTTAGGATATCGTAATGACTGCTCTAGAATACTAATCTTATTATATCGAATATCAACGCGTCTTCTTTCTTCCTCATATAATGCAATTTTTGCTAATTCTGTTTCAAATTTGACTACATCACACATGTCTTGTTTCGCCATAACTGGATTCGCTCCGAGTGCCACTGCAATATCAACCAGGTATTCTTCATATGCTTTGTTATATATGCTATTTTTACCAAGACGATATACTTCATGGTTTGGTAGTGCAGAAAACCCATATTGTCCAAAACTTGGTTGGTCTAAATAAATTGCATATTGGCCCTTTTTGCCAAAATCTTTTTGAATCACGATGCCTATAATCGCACCTGTTGGTTGATAATGAAACTCATAATCTTTTATCAACGGCCTTGTTCGAGCTAATAAATCAATGTAATCAAAATTCTTGTAATCCCAGGAACCTAAAACAGGCCAGCCACCTCTGTCAGAAAGAAACATAAGTACAGGTGCTATGCCTTGCCTTTCAATACTCTTTTCGTCCATACATGATCGATACAGTTTCTTTGCTTTTAACAACGGTTTTGGATCACTTTTAGATAACTCTTTTTCAAGTTCCGTTTTGACAGTTTCCGATATTCGGTTTCCTGGCTTTGAAAATGTGTTAGAGACTCCATTAGTAGTATTACTCCTCTCTATATATCCACCGCAAGCAAATCTATAGAAGTTATCACAAGGGTTTACGCTAATATCCATATCATTTAATACACGCTCTGCAACTGATGGTGGTCCACTTTCACTTTTCTTCTCATTTTCATTTGAATTGGAATTTTCAAATCTCCGAAACTGATTTTCAAATTGAATGTTGTTTCCAGAATCTACGAGAGTCATAAAGTAAGGCATTTCAACATTGGTTTGCCGTGTTGTATGTTTATGTGTTCTTATAAAATGTCTAGAACTGGTCGTGATATGTAGTGGTGTATCCCAAACTGAACTTAATCCATTATGAACTGCAAGGCATTCTACAAAAACTTGCATTCTTGCAAATAATAAACAAGCAATATACAATAATAAACCCGCCATCAGACCAAAATATGTTTTATCTACTTGACAAGATACAATTTTGACTTTGCTAGTCGTCTAATACATATAATTATGTCAAGGTTGTTTTTATTATTTAGAGAACAATTAAATACACATCTTAAATCTATCATTTTTTTTTACACCTTAACCTTTTCGCTGCCATACGGACATATATGTCTTCTACCGGTGGCCTGCCAAACGGACATATATGTCCTTTTTAAAATAAAATGGTTATTCATGTATTTTAACTATAATAAAGTATTTCTGAACTAAATTTGTTTATTCTTGATATATATAATGAAAGTTGAAATTCCATTTTACCGTTAAGTCCTGACGTCATCAATATTTTGTCGTCATAACTTATTAAAATGACGTCATAAACAAGGTGATCAAACGATCATCTGAACATCAACTATGATGTCCGATTTCAGTGACTTTGACGATTCTGATATAAGTTTTGTCGATGAGGTTAGATCGTTAGTTCGTCCATGGATAGCCTTAGATGCCTAAATGTATGATACACCTTATTTAGCTATTCCATTTACAAGACAGACTGGTATAACATAAATACAAAAAAAAACAATGTCAATTAATTCAGCTCCAATTGAATAAGTCGAACTACTGTCCTCTAGTCCAGACAATGGTGAAACAATTTTTGGCATTCTTGTTCGAGAAACAAACTTGTATGCTGAACAATCCATTGATGATGCAAATCTGCCACCAAAAGCAAGAGCATACAGTTGGAGACCAACAAATGGAATAGAAATGAAAGCGTTCATAAGAATCATTCTTGAAATGGGTATCTTGAAAAAAAACAACACTAGAGTCCTACTGGCAAGAAGGTACTCAATCTTGGCTAATTAATACACCAATGTTCTCGGACAGAATGAGAAGAAACAGGTTTCAAAATTTACTACGTTATATTTATTGCAATGATAAGGAAAACGCAGTTCCTCGTTGCCAGGATGGTCATCAGTGATCCTGCTCACAAGATAAGGCCGGTTCTGGACCTGATCAACAACACTTTCAGTCCCCATTATGGGTTAGGTCGAGATGTTACCGTTGATGAAAGCATTGTTGGATTCAAGGGAAGAAACAGTCTAGTTCAGTATATGCCAGCTATAAAGGCGCATCGTGGGGGGCCTAAGTTTTTCCTTCTAGCAGAGTCCGATACTGGCTACATACATCAGATGCGATGTTACTAACAAACTTCACTGACAGCCAATGCTATTAAGCGCACGCAAGCTAAGTATATAAAAGATACGATACTATATAACTATATTTACATCCAAGGTAAATATTATCGACGACATATTTTCAAATATGCTCTTGCATATTATCAGTTGGAAATGCATTGTTTTAGACAAATACACATCTATTTTTAAAAGCAGAAGAATCAATGTCCGATGACCGCTCCATTATTTTATGACATGAATAAGACCGGACGATGGTAACCTATAGTAACAGTGATTAGTCTGCTTTTCAAATACTAAAATACTAATATCCATGTTAGATCAACAGCTTTTATTTGAAGAGTAAAGCTTATTTTACATGCAAAACTTTGAAATCCAACGATATAAAATTAACCAAATCCGACTAAAATATCTCCTAAATTATTACCAGGCCTCTAGTTTTTTAATTTTTGGAGACTCGAAAACGAATCTATAAAGGGATTGTGATTAATAGAAACAAAAATAAAAAAAGAGTTTTTTTAAACGGTTTATTCGTAAAATTATTTAGGAAAAATGCATCTTTTAAGGAAAGTCACGAATACCACGACCAGCTGGGTCCCCGGGAGTAGGATATGAGATTGTAACTGAACTTGTCCGGCCTCATTTCTACAGAAATCACCATATTGTATTTGACAACTTCTTCTGTTCTCCTGTTTTGTGTCACCATTTATTTGAAAATGGAACATATGTAACTGGGACAGGACGGTGTCACAGGAAAGGCATGCCATCATCTCTTAAGGGACTTAGATTACCCAAGGGGGAGAGGAGTGTCAGACAACAAGGGTCATTGATAGCACTTTCTTACAGTGATAGGCGACAAGTGACCTTCCTATCTACGCTTACACATCCAAGGTAAGAATGATTTATAAACCCTCAGGAAAATGATACAAAATAGATCTACGGGGTAAATGACAATTATAATTTAATGTGTAAAGTATTCTGCTCATTTTAACTAGCATAACATTTAAATACTAAAATTTATGTTGGTAAATATGTGATTTTAAAAGTGATCCTTTTATTTAAAAAATGTAGCAGATGCCGTATTATGTATGTATGTATACCGCGTACCGTTTTTGGTCGTCTTTATTTGTTATATAGTGAAGGACAAAATCATTACATATTTTAATTCAATATCAAACATATTTATAGGAAATTGTATAACGCGTAATACAATCTAGACATGTACATGAAAATATCTCCAATCTAATTAAAATTAAATCGTAGCACTGTCACAAAAGCAAAAAAGGGGAGGAGGGACACGTGCAGAAATTTGATTTTCATTAGATTGAAAACTCGCATATTTAGAGAGAATTTAAAACTGTATTAATATCAAGGATGTATATACTATATAAATCCTTGTTAATATATAATATATGTGTGGGTGGATACTAATACAATCTGGTTGTTTTCTAATTTTCAGGACCGTTGTAGAAAATAATGCCAGAGGTGTTGAAAGGCGAGTTCCGAATGTTGTTTCGATTTATAACCAGACAATGGGTGGTGTCGATTTGTTAGATCAACAAATCTCCTTCTATGACCCAGACATGAGATCCGTGAAGATGTGGAAAAAAATTCTAATTAACATTCTTCTGCGTATTATTGGTAGGAATAAAAGTTTTCTTTAACATAATATTAACAAAATGTCTCTTTTAAAACATACTGAATATAGCTATTATTATATAAGGGTACCTTTAAATTCTTCCTATTATCATTACCCTATAAAAGTGATGTTGTTTCCTATTTTGAACCCTTATTCATGTTATACCAGTTAATACTCTCTGAAATTATAATATAAATTTGTTTTTGCGTAGCGAGTTCGTAAAGGATGAAATAAAATAAAATAAAACACCTACTGTGTTAGTTTTACACTGCTTATACACTATAAAAAAATACATCTGTAGATATTTGTATTTACCCGACTTACGTATAATTATGATCTATCTTATTGTCAACTTTATTTAATTCCTAACTTATTTGTATTGCAGGAAATGCCTTCATTTTGTACACCCAGACGCGACGGATACAAAAGAAGTTGATAAAATATGAATTTTATTTAAGTGTAGTCCATAGTCTCGTCGGGGACTACAGAGAAGAAATAAAAAGCACCGGCAGAAAGAGACAACTTTCAATTGAAATGCCCGAGCGATTAGTAGACAGACACTTCATACATTATATACCAGGTAAGAGTTCGAAAAATAATTAATATTACAAAAAAACACGCATCAATTCGGTTTGTTCGAGTTATTGTTGAAAGTATTAACGCTATGAATCACGGTGCGCTCAAACTTTTCTGATGGATTCATACCCTATGTTGACCTTTCTTGAAGCTTGTGTCACCCGAATCTTTGTCCACGAAATGAACCGCTCTTCGGCAATTGCAAATATTTCCAACTTACTAAATGTTGAATGTGAAAAGGTTTTCTCCGTGCATGTATATTCGATTCAATTGTATGTCATATCAAAAAGAACATGAAGAACATTCTGAATTCAATTCGAAGCATAATAAAAGAAATCTTAATATAAGTTAATGCAATAACTGTTTGAAGTAGAGAGCTAAAATGGGTGTGTCGCCTATGACCATGAAAATGAATGTTTCATATTTATATACATACATTGTAAAATAGTATCTGTTTCTATTTAATTTTATATAAGTATAACTTATAATTACAGATATACAAAGAGAAAACAGTGTAAAGTGTTTGCGTCAAAAATTACAACATGGTGTAGGAGCTGCAAATCAGGATTGTGTCTTGGACAGTGTTTTGACAGGTTTCATACCGCTTTGAATGTAAATCAACACGAGGAAGGGTGAAGTTGATAAAAAATGAACACGATTGTTTGATTCCTTGGTTTTTTTTTATAATATGATGTACTTTACATAGATGATATATAATATATTACACTTAATATATTACATATTTACAGTATATATTGTTTTTGTCTTTTAAGTATATCTATCAGAATACAGAAAAACGGGAACGTTCAAATTGTTGGCATGTACTGTACCAACGTTGTTGCCAATTAGACGTTGCACAGTGCTTGTTCTTGCCCCAAAACGTCAACAATTGACGACGACAATCTATTGTGGCGTACGCAACGTCGTTTGAAATTTGAATCTGGCAGCAGTCTGTCAACACCGAAAGGGCTTCTACAATTTATTGTGAGTAGTGATTTAACAGGAATGTCTGTAGTGTTCTTTTCATACAATATATAGGCGTTTTGAATTATCCTATTGAAAAGGTGTAGCAGCACTTTTTTCCACGGTTTTCTGTTTTTTCTTGTTCCGCCGTAAGCCTTCATTATCGCACCAGTTGTATCGACTGCTCCCATATTCCTATTATAGCTATTAACTAGACTCGGACGACCACTTAGCAAATCTTGAGCAGCAAGGGTGGTACTAAACATCCGAACTGGCTTCTTTCCGTCGGCATCTCTAAATGCTACACACAATACAGTACCCTTGTCATGTAAACAGGATTGCTAGGATCCGGGTTGGCGTTACGAAATGTGTTGGGCATTGATCTTGTCTTACGTAAAGTTTCTTAAAAAAATGTAAAATCGTTAGGCCACAAAAAAATTGATCTTTCTTTCTTTTGATTTTTTTTTTGCTACTAAAAAACTGGGGCGAGCAAGCGAAATTTTCTTAAATTCTTTTTTTCAATTGCTAAAATTTTTGAGGCGAAGGCAAAAGTTTAATGCGGTAGCAATTTTTGTTTCTTCTAAAAATGACAAAAAAGACAATTTTGCAGCATTTTTTTTTGCAGCGGACAAACACTTTTTATTTTTAGATATTCAAATTGTGGTCATTTTGAGGCGAAATTTAGGATTTTTCAGAAATGAGGCGGCAACATATTATTTTCTTTTAAACTTAATCTTTAAAAATTTGAGGCGACGAAATCCAAAGAATGATCAATTTGATGTTGCCTTATTGCAAGGTAAATGTGCATGTAAATGTGATTGATTATTATTATACTGCATATCAATTTTGAATTAATAATCATATTCAATAATTACAATTTGAAATATTATTTTACATTTGACATGGACGGTAAAATATTTTCAAGGTCGAAGTCCCCGGTCTTTTCATTGTACTATTATAAATAATTAAAAAAAAAAAACCGGACGTACAACGAGATCGATTCATTAGTTGTGGGTTTAAAAATGTACAGGTAATTAAAATGAATACGCATTTTCATTTGAAATAATATACATTTTAATTTCCTTTCCTTGTTACCGTATTTTTCTTCAGGGAGTAAACAAATAACAAAGTACCGACATTGCAGTAAACTTTAGTTCTGCATTTGGCCATTTCGACAACTTATGTTTCATCAGTACAAATAATATAAAAATGGATTGATTGATTGATTTTTTTGTGCTTAACGCCACTTTCAAAAATATTTCAGTTATATCATGGTGACCAGTTTTAGTGGTAGAGGAATTCGGAGTACCCAGGGAGAACCACCGACCATGGGCAAGTAACTGATAAACTTTATCACTTGCGGCTGCGAGTCGAGTGCACCTTTTTGTAATTTACAATGCCGGGCGAGAGCCCATGCCGTATTGGTGAAGGCTTATATGAGTTGTTAGATCCAAAGACCTAACTCGTTGAGCCATCCACCATCCCCCCAAAAAATGGAAGACCAAACCCCATATATATTTAACTATTCATGTTTATGTACGTTAGACGTTTTCATATTTCAGCTTACCACACGCAAAAGGAAGGCAGAATCGACTACAAAAAGTATATCTTTTTAGTTTTTACCTGTCTACGGACGTTTAACGCCGTCTGTGTCATTTCTGGACCTAAAACTAGATATTGATAGCTTAGGACTGGCTAAGAACGCAAATTTATCACAAAAGAGATGATTTCAAGTTTCCCATTGTTAACATCCCACATAAATGTAGCAACATTCCAACAGAACCTGCGTATGGAGTATATATTTATCAGGCAATATGATATTGTAGAGTTTGTGGTTCCTAATAGGGTTTCCTTGAAAGAGTGTTGTTCCTAACAAGAATGCTACTGAGACAATTCCTAATGGTTAAGTTGAAGACGTAACTTTAATTGTAATGGTCGATATCATGACTTGGTAACCATTACGGAATATCAGTGCCACAAATGACCACCAATATGTTCCGTTTCGTTTGTAGCTGTTAGAATCGCGTCCTTCATTCCTCTTTCGAGACTTATAATTGGAATAATAAAAAGAGGTAACACTACGGTGCCACTAATCGAGCAGGAACTGCCTATCATTCTGGAACACTTAAATTAAACATGGTTTTAGTGGTGTGTGTAATGCTTTATCTTTGTTTTTCTGTGTAGTGATGTGTAGAACGTTGTTTGTCTTTTTGTTCCTTTTCTGTAGAGTATTGCAGTGTCTTAACTTCGTTACACTTTGGTATCTTCAAATCTTTCAAACTGACAATTATCTGAAAATGACAATAAAGAAAAATTAACACTTTTATCGTATTTTGAATTTCGTATTACCAAAAGCGACACTTTTGAGAAGGATTCATGAAACTCCCCAAAGGACATTGAAAAGCAGATGAAAATTCTGGCGAATTTTGAAGAGGACCTATAACCCGCAACGCATTTAAGGCGTGATGATCAAGCAATGGAAATTTTCGGAGAAAAACCGGCGTAGCTTTGGTGCAAGAAGTTCTTGCCATATTAATAAAATACAACTGTTCACCGGTAAATGGTAATCCTTGGACGAAATCTTTTACATTCATAGTACTTTTCCATTTCCTATAGGCGTAAAATCCTGCCTGTACCACAACAAGGTCGGGTATATTTTCGTTCAATGTTTTGTTACCGTTGACAACCAGTAAATCAGCTTCAGGAATATAAAAGTTTGAAAACTGGTTCACTAAGCAGTCTGCTCGCATTGCAAAGTGTGTCATAGATTTACCTGACCAGTAGTTTCTAATTAAGCTGTTCAAATCAAACTTTGTGCCTTTCACTTCAAACCCATGTCCGTATTCGTGTCCAATCACGAATCCGATACCGCCAAAATTCATGGAAGGTGGAAAATCCTCACTAAAGAATGGTTCATCAAGTACTCCCAATGGTATCTCAATTGATGTTGTACCTAAGTTGTGTAGAGCATTAACTGTATCTGGACGTAGTAACCATTCATCTCTTGGTGGATGGACCAGTTTTGTTAAAACATTTCTGTAATTTTCAGTTATGACCTCTTCCATATTTCCGAAAAAATTCTTCTTTATATCAAAATGTTTATAGTAGTTTTCTAGAAATTTGTTGTTTAACAGTATTTTTGGAAATCCAATTTTAGCTCTGATTGCATTCATTTTCTTTAAAACAAGTTTTTTGGTGATAACACTTAGCCAATCTGCTCTGTATATCATATTTGTAAATACGGATCTTACAAAATCATTTATTCGTTTTGTTTGTGCAATCGTATTACCATGGTTACCATTTTGAACAAACAGTCTGCTAGCTATCCAATCCATCTGGTTGCTTACAACACCTTGACAAAACTCAGACCGTTCTGGTAACCGAGGCTCCTTTTCACCATTGACGACAGCAAGGTACCTAAGATTTATGTACTGAATATGTCTATTCAATGCTGGTAATAGTGGTTGAATGGCTCTAAATAAAATGTAATTAGCCAGAGTTCTCTTTGAAGTATTTGCAATAATTTTGCTCAGTCTATCGAAATATGGAGCGGCCCAAAGAATAACTTTACTGTTCAAATCAATTTTGATATTTGCCGTCGATAACACTATCCTAAGGTATCTTACAAGATCGATTTTAGGATATCTTAATGACAGCTCTAGAATACTAATCTTATTATATCGAATATCAACGCGTCTTCTTTCTTCCTCATATAATGCACTTTTTGCTAATTCTGTTTCAAATTTGACTACATCACACATGTCTTGTTTCGCCATAACTGGATTCGCTCCGAGTGCCACTGCAATATCAACCAGGTATTCTTCATATGCTTTGTTATATATGCTATTTTTACCAAGACGATATACTTCATGGTTTGGTAGTGAAGAAAACCCATATTGTCCAAAACTTGGTTGGTCTAAATAAATTGCATATTGGCCCTTTTTGCCAAAATCTTTTTGAATCACGATGCCTATAATCGCCCCTGTTGGTTGATAATGAAACCCATAATCTCTTATCAACGGTCTTATTCGAGCTAATAAATCAATATAATCGAAATTCTTGTAATCCCAGGAACCTAAAACAGGCCAGCCACCTCTGTCAGAAAGAAACATAAGTACAGGTGCTATGCCTTGCCTTTCAATACTCTTTTCGTCCATACATGATCGATACAGTTTCTTTGCTTTTAACAACGGTTTTGGATCAGTTTTAGATAACTCTTTTTCAAGTTCCGTTTTGACAGTTTCCGATATTCGGTCTCCTGGCTTTGAAAATGCGTTAGAGACTCCATTAGTAGTATTACTCCTCTCTATATATCCACCGCAAGCAAATTTATAGAAGTTATCACAAGGGTTTACGCTAATATCCATATCATTTAATACACGCTCTGCAACTGATGGTGGTCCACTTTCACTTTTTGTCTCGTTTTCATTTGAATTGGAATTTTCAAATCTCCGAAACTGATTTTCAAATTGAATGTTGTTTCCAGAATCTACGAGAGTCATAAAGTAAGGCATTTCAAAATTGGCTTGCCGTGTTGTATGTTTATGTGGTCTTATAAAATGTCTAGAACTGGTCCTGATATGTAGTGGTGTATCCCAAACTGAATTTAATCCATTACGAACTGCAAGGCATTCTACAAAAACTTGCATTCTTGCAAATAATAAACAAGCAATATACAATAATAAACCCGCCATCAGACCAAAATATGTTTCATCTACTTGACAAGATACAATTTTGACTTTGCTAGTCGTCTAATACATATAATTATGTCAAGATTGTTTTTATTTAGAGAACAATTAAATACACATTTTAAATCTATCATTTTTACACCTTAATTGACAGATTAGATACTTAAAAGTAATGTTTGTCGAGACTGATTTCTTAAAAAAAAGAGATGCATAATTAGTGAACAAATTAAACCTGCTTTCGATGGAGCAATTATATGCGAGCGTTAGCGAGCTCTTTAAGGTATAAAATGTGTACTTACGATTTTTTGACAAGCGTGGCTGCACATACTGATGGAATAAAAAAATTCTGCACATTGTAAACACGTTCCGTGTAACACATTTACACACTCAAATAATGAAGATCTTCTTAACATAAAGCGCAAAGGTGATCCTAAGTATCGTACCCTCTCTCGTACGTCCAATACCACTGAAACCCGGAACACATGTGTAATAAAAGTCAATTTGCTAGCTTGTTTTACGTATATTGATATTTTTAATTTATTAAATCTCTTTTGACATACTGACAATAATTTCTGCGCGGAAGTTAACTTTTGAGATTTCGCAAGGAACGAACTGTGTCGATTGAATGAGACTAGATTCGGCCCTAAAAAAAAGTCGTCCCCGATATATCTCGGCCCAAAATGTCTCGACACTTTTTGATGCACTGAATGAGCGTGAAATTGCCAGATAATTTTCAGATTCGCGAGCATTCATGGCCGTGCCTGTTTCATATTATCATTAACATTACACATTCCACTATTTATGTTAAAAATTATCTCATCCACAGTATAAATTACAATATTAATATTTATAGTATTTATTATATAAAAAAAAAAAAAAATGTTTCGAATCGAATTAAATATAAAATGAGTTTAATTGCATTATATTACGTGTGTAGCGTATGGATATACTATAATATGTATCGCTTCAAAAAACATGTCGCCATCCACCTACGACAATAAAATAATTAAAATGTTTACATTAAAATATTATTTAATCAAATTTGATCAAAATTTAAGCATACACGAAGCCAAATAACGTCTAATTTTTACGTTTCAAACTGGAATTCTTCATATGACGTCGACAACGAAATGGCGCAAAATATAGTGAGAGTGAAATTAAAAACGATAATCTCACTGTGAAATTATCGTTTTTATTGAACTCGGAACATTTTGTAATTCACAGCTATCTATATAATAATATAGGGTTATTGCATGAATATTGGTGAATATTGTCCCGAGCAGTATATCATATTGCACAAGCGTGCTAGTATCAAAAGGGTAATAAGAATCCGTAAATCGAAGAAGGACAGACTGTGCAATGACCAAAAGAAAAATGACAAAACATCACACAGTTAACTAAAGATCGAGCAACACGAGCCCCACTACCTACACATCATAGATGAACTCGGGTGCTACGGAAGGGTATACAGTTCATGTTCCACATGTGGCAGTCGCGGGGATCCACTTGTTGTAAACCCGGTTATACGTCACAAGTCATGAATAATGACAGGACTGGATTGTGATTACGACAAACGGAACATATCCTTGGTCATTTTGTGACACATATACTCTATAACGGCTAACCAAGTCATGGTGGCGTAAAACATTCGAAGTAATGACTTCAACTTAACTACTGAGAACCCTTGATTCAGTAGCTTCCTTGTTAGCAGCATCCCTTTATCAAGGAACTGATAGGAATCATAAGCTCTGGAATGCTGGATCAACTGAGAGATATATACTCCATATGCATGTGCTGTTGGAATATAGCTACATGTAAATGGAAAGTTCTCCATGGGAAAATTGAAATAATATCTTTTGGTCGTATAGTTTTTTTCTCAACTGGCCCTTACTGTCAATTTCGAAGTGTAGGCCAGGGTATGAAGAATACATAGCTGTATCTGTGATATCCTTTATTTCAAGCTCAATGGCATAGGTACGATCAACAAAATCACCAGTTTCAGATAACTTTTTGGCAGAATCAATGTGTTTTTTGTTTTTGTTTGTTTTTTTTGTTTGTTTCTTTGTTTGTTTTTTTTGTTTGTTTTTTTTTACAAAATAAGGATTGTCCTTTCCAAATACAAGATGTAGAGGATAGAAAAAACAAATGTCTTAATGCTATTGCAGTAGGAGAGGGACCTTTATTGTATCTACTCTAGCAGATCTTTCGAATTTCTCAGAAAATACATCTGATTCACATCGCCTCATGAGCAGCTAGTGTCACAGTATCTCTGAAACCCGGTTTTGACGCCAATATAATATATGCTAATATAATTTGGAAAGAAGTTTGCTGAAGCATTTGGCAGACCCACCGATATTCCGATGTTTGTAAGGACACTTGTGTTATTTAGGAATCCAGTAGGAATTGCGGGAAGATCTAGTTCTTCGCCTATGGTTGAAATTCCAAAGGAACACGAACATACCCATGATTGTCAATATCTCATTCGTAAGTGTCGTTGGGGTAAATGTAGGGCTGTCAAGTCAATTGACATTACGTAAGTCCTTTATCAAGCAATCTATGTAACGTGATACACAGACAAAAGGTACTGCTAGTAGACTTGTCTGCCGGTACTGCTAGTAGACATGTCTGCCGGTACAACTATTATATTTGTCAAGCAGGTGAGACAGGTATTTAGTAACATTTTTACCCATTAGGAAATAGTATCTATGTCTTCGTTCACACATTAAGTTCATTGTCTGGCAATTGTCGACGGAATCCATAAGCTATGCTTCCAATTTATAGATTTAGACTCATGGTATGTCGGTACTTTGACTAACACGTCTCGTAGAGAGGTGTCATTTATAATGTTATGGTCATTAGTTATAACGTGGCCAGTTGGATTATATATGGAATGGGAACTTGCACGCACTTGTGTAATCAGGGCATATTCTACACGGACATATTATCCCGATTTCGGAGAATAAAATATTTGCTCTTTGTCCTTCACGCTGTGTGTGTTCCGGAGAAGCAGCAACTACCAATGTTATAGTCTTTGTGATGACCTGAACGGGACTCGAACCCATGATCTCCAACACTCGAGGCGAACATGCTAACAATGATACCTCTGATGTGGTTGTCTCGTATTGTAACCCAACACTCGAGGCGACCATGCTAACAATGTTATAGTCTTTGTGATGACCTGAACGGGACTTGAACCCATGATCTCCAACACTCGAGGCGAACATGTTAACAATGTTATAGTCTTTGTGATGACCTGAACGGGACTTGAACCCATGATCTCCAACACTCGAGGCGAACATGCTAACAATGTTATAGTCTTTGTGATGACCTGAACGGGACTTGAACCCATGATCTCCAACACTCGAGGCGAACATGCTAACAATGATACCTCTGATGTGGTTTTCTCGTATTGCAACCCAACTGTATTTTTTATTTTTAATAGTAATATGACATTAACAAAGTGTGCATTATCAACACGGTCTACTAAAAGTATGTCAGCTGTTTGTCATCAATCAGAAGACATGTCTTTGTAGTTCAGTGACCGATTGTTTCTCAGTGTGTCACAGTGTGTGAACAAAGTCTTCTAAATACGCAATCTTCATTAAGTATACACTGATTTATGTTATTTAAGAACACTTCCCAAACTAGTATATCTTTCTTCATTTTTTTAAATGTATTGCTATATTATATGTGTACATTTCAAAAATACATTTTAAACTGTCATTTGAAGCACGTTATCTTTAAAAAGTATTAATTATGGCAATGAAGTTCTTGGTTCTGATCCAACATCAAATATGGACGCTATTTGAAAATAATTGTTCTGACCGGCTGAATATTCAAAAATATACTCATCACACTTAGATTTCCCCAAGGTGATTGAACCAAGGGTTTCCTGAAATAACATAGTCCATATTTTGGTATAATATGTAACATATTATGACCGTCATGGGAATTATAGTGGTTGTTACCACAAAATTAGGTACAACTAGTTCAACATTATTTTCAATAAAGGAAACTGATTTTGATTGATACACTCCATGTCTACAGCCATTTGGCAGTGAATTCAGTATTCAGTGAACAATAATTATAAAATTGATATTTATGCAATGGATAAACTATTTCTGTTTTATATGCGATTAGCAGATCAGGGGAAATCAATTACAAATGCCGGTCAACTCCGTAACATGATGGTCTATTGACCTATCCGATTTTGGTGGTATTCTCTGTGTACTTCAATGGCATCTACCAATAACACTGACGGCCATGCTATAACTGATATATTGTTGAATTAGCTTGTGTTATGTACCTATGGACCATATAATATAGTCAATTTTGACGCCTTTGAAGGTATTGATTATGAATAAATGCAGGAATTGCTTATCCTTCGCGAGCACCTGAGTTCTGCCCCGCTTTTAGTGGATCCTTGTTTCTCATCTGTGTTGTGTTTGTTTGTTTTCTGTGTGCCCAATGATGCCATTTTTAATGGATTGTCCAATTTTTGTTGCGCCTTCGGTTTTCTCTAATATTCAAAATAAAACAGTGATGATCATTCATTTCACCAATATCAACAATACGAACAATCACCTCTTATTTTACCTAACTGAGCATGAAAAACACCGCAACATATGACGTTGGAAGTCTAGTTTGGGACAGGTTAATAGGAACCCAACATTCTCCTTTGCCCAGCCCTCTCCTCGTAATTGCAACGTAATCTAAATATTAGCAAGCAATGAAAACAGATTCGCTTCCACTCCAAAAGCCCACATACTTTCGAAACAAATGAATGACAGCATACATATGGACAGTGCAACATCAGTGTCAATGAATGCTCGTAGTTAACTGAATACAAGCTCGGAATGTAGAATATGTTAATAGATCATGTGATAACGCTCTCAAGTTCTAGCCTACACTCAAATTATAGTTGTGTGCTTCCTTATTACACAGGTCAAATGGTTACATAGATAATATAAATACATTCATATTACCATTATTTATTTATAAATGAATAAATGATATCTTTGACAATTAATTTGATGTATCTGTACTTTAATGTATGAATAATAATAGTCACTATATTTATCACATGCACAAGACCTCCCACGATTTAGAAAATATGCACTCAAAACTATTGTTCTTGAATACACTTTGCACACACATGTTCTAAAATATTCAACAAAGCAGACTGCAAAATCAAACAATAAGATGAAAATGTTTTTCTTTCAAAACGATAGGTAATGATAACTGGTTACATGCTTCTTCCGCGTTAAAGACCACATGTTGTTGCATTCGAGAAAGAGTAGGCTTATTCCAGGTGCTACAAAATTCAAACTCTATCGTCCTTACCAAACTCGTTATACGTTTCCAGTGGCAACCAAAGGCTGTCGTTAATAGATGGAAATTAAAATGTTTCACTTATTTTATTTAGATTTTCTACATCTAATATGTGTAATTTACATTCATATGTTGTCATGTGTTGCACGTTATTTTTGTCCATACATTAAAGGATCTGATGAACCTAAGCGCTGTATGAATTATTCAATAGATAATCCACGACAAATGTGTCACTTGATTCCGATCTGATGTCAAATACGGTTAATTAGAAAATAACAGTTGCTGATTGGTTGAACATAGAAATATTCTAGATCTTCTTACACACATATTTCACATGGCGATTGAACTGAAATTGCTCGGAATCTTTTTTTAATGATATTCCAATCATAGACCGTATTTCTGTCTGATATGGCATACAATGTGGCCTTCATGGGGACAATTGGACTGACCATTGATAATTAATCTCCATTATTACAACTACTAAGAAGTACGACACCAATTGACCCTGAGTACTTAAGCTTATTGTGTAAACTTCTTGTAACATGATATGATAAGGTATTAATTATATAGCAGTGTGATGCTCCGAACTTACAATATATATAATATCAAGATAGATGCTCTGTTATAACCAGGAAATGCAATTCCGTACAATGTGGCTTTCATATCTAGCTAACTTATATTAGTTTTGATTGTTGATTTTGTAATTTCATTGTTTTAATTGGATTGCAAGAACAGTTATGAAACATTTTATGTAATATGATCATGTATTACCTCAATTTCATTAGATTATGAGATATTATCACCTGTTAACCTCGATTTCAGACAGCTGCAATACAAGCGATGTCATATCCTTAATAATATTTATTGTTTTTATTTTATTATTATAAATTCATTCATCATCAGCACGTCTTCAGTGAGGGATATGTATGGATGTAGTCTTCATTGTTGTGTTGTACACACACACACACACACACATCTGAAAATAAAACACATATAAAGTGATAACAATATAAAACAGAAATGAAAATGATTTAATAGGAAAGTTTTGAAGATTCCGAAGTGCCGAGGTAATAGGAGGCCGTTATTCGAAGGACAGATAAATACAATAGTCAAAGCCAACAACAAAATGATGCAGGAACAAATAATGATCCACAAAGCACTCCACAGGAATAGCGCAGGTTTCGCCGAAGGGTAGGTAGTTTTTTCCTGTTCAGCTAGTGGCGCCCGCCATGTTGCTCTTGTTGCAAATCCGGTCGGGTCAAACGAAAGCTTATAAAATTGGTATTTCTTGTTTCACCGCTAGGCACACAGCATTATACAGAACGAGCAAAGACTGGTTTGCTCGGAATTAGAATAATGTGTCCATGGGCTAGCACTATAAAAATCCAACTCAGCATGTTGGTCAAGACCTCATCATCATCATCATCATCATCATCATCATCATCATCCTCTTATTGAAAATCATCTTGTTCTCGCCATGATATAGCTGCAAAAATGCTGAATTGGCGTTACAGAAATAATCACTCACTCACTCCCCACCTAGACGAAGTGTACTCGATGCAACATTATTTGATAAAGTTTGTCAGTGACTTGTGGCAGGTCGGTTGTTTTCACTGGGTACTCTGGTATCTTCCACCAATAAAACTGACCGCTACGATATAACTGAAATATTGTTGAAAGTGGCATTAAATATCATAAACCGCATATTTATACATGTATATGAAAACGTTGCAAATACCGCTCGTATGCTCACTGGAAACATCATACCCTTATTTGAGGTATTATATATGGCAATTGGTAAAGGATGCAAATAGATCGTTACATGGAGAACAGTAGTTAAAAAACTATTCCTAACGTTTGGAAAAAATTATCAAATAGACGGGAACGCCAAAGGTTATGCTTAATGTATAATATGTACCATGTACACACCCCATATTATCTGTGTGACTTATTACCCCCTCTGGTTTGTGATGTTACCAAATATCCTGTTCGAAACAGAAATTACTATGCTGTTCCAAGATGTCGCTTATCGTTATACCAATCTTCGTTCATCCCGTGTGTCATAAATCTTTGGAACAGTCTAGACAATGACACCAGAAATACCAGAACATCTGATTCATTTAAAATTAACCTTAAAAGTAAACTTGTACTGGCTAAAATTCCGGCCCATTTCTTAATTGGGGATAGACAACATAATATTGTATATGCAAGATTACGTCGTAGTTGTAGCTCGCTCAAGTATGAACTAGTTCGATCCAATATAATAACAGATTCGAGAAGTCTTTGTGGATTTACCAGGGAGGACGCTTCTCACTTTCTTTTGAACTGTCGTTTGTATATCGAACAGAGGACAGTTCTCTTTTCATTTTTTGCACCACCATGATAACAAGCCCAACATATATTGTCATCGAAAACAGTACAGGCATTCACTAAGAACAGTAGGAGATTCACTGAAGGAACATAGCTAAACCCGACCCCCCCCCCATTTTACTTATCTGTGATCGTTTAATTTTGCTATATCATAAATGATTATACACTTATTATCCGTCATGCTCTCTGTCAGACCTATGTCTGTATGATACTGGAGAGAACTTATATATGTTAATCAGAAGAAAATAAAGTAATAACTTACAAAGAATACTAAATGTTAATACTTCTTTGTAGCCACGGTGTAGTTGGACTTGGCTTTGGGGCAACTTGAACTCGTACAACGCGTATTTTCCCTCCAAAGCCACGGTTACCAAAGCCTCCATGTCCATTATCGACACCATGTTCATATATTTCCCGATAACCAGCATTGCCTACGTAACCAGAACTACCACCTTTACTAAATCCACCATGACCTCCACCAGAAACGGATGTTTATAATAACCATGACCACCACCTCCACCGTATCCATGACCACCACCTCCTCCGTATCCATGGCCACCACCTCCTCCGTATCCATGGCCATCACCATCGCCGTATCCATGGCCACCACCTCCTCCGAATCTATGGCCACCACCTCCGCTGAATCTATGACCACCACCTCCTCCGGATCTATGGCCACCGCCTCCTCCTATCAGGGATCCAAAATTGTAGAAGCCAGTGTTATGATCATTGTGCATTACGGTTGTAATATGCTGCATACGTAACAGATGGGTGAGGTAACACAAGATTCTGTCTCCTCAAAGTCTGTTTGGGTAGGTATGCGGGTGGCCGCGGTGGACAGAAATTGGTGTTTGGGAATAATCCCCATACACTCTTTGGCAACGGCTTCGGGTCGTAATATTCTCCAACAAAGTTGTACTTCAATTCGTTGGCGTAAACTGTAGTCAATGCCCCCAGCAATAGTAAGACTAACATTTTCAGGATATCTCTAGTGGGTTCTTCAAGAAGATAAAAGTTTAATTATTCCTTTTATAAATACATTGTATTTACATTATTTTGATCTAATTCACCATATAATTAATACCTCTTATTTTGGAGAGGACCCTTCTAAGTTGATATAACTTGTGTCCAATCGAATTGTTAAAATAATTAGTAATTTAAATATGTTTAGTATAATCTTATTTCAGAATTCGTAAAAATACAGACATCAAGAGGGGAGTGTTTGAATCCCATTAACACGCTTCATGCCGCCACATTGTTGTGCCCGTCCCAAACCTGAACTTGGTTTTCCAATGTTATATGTCATGGTATTTTTGTTGTATATTGAATGAGTTGAAGTGAAAGGTTATAGTTCGTTTTGTGGAATGCTTAAACTTTCTTTTAATAATCTGTCATATATTTGAACTTAATGATTTAACCTGTTCATTTTAAGTATTAAGTCGTTTGTTTTGTTCTTGTTTTTGTTTTTGTTTTTCAATCGCCGCATCAGTCAAAACATCACATAATATTGAAAACACAACAAACCCCCGAGAAGACTAAAACAACCTGGCTACATTACAAAAGTGGTTTTATGTTTATGGCCAGAGGTCAGCTACCTTAATCACATAGCCACTCAAACCTGATGTGGGTTCGTGTACCTACATGAGGTACCGGTATTTTGATTGATTTATTGGTGTATGACGCCAACTTAAGCCGTATTTCAGCTATATCGCGGAAATAATATATACATTTGTAGCGATTGATGTATGATGTAGGTTGTTTGAGGGATGAACAATCGGGAATACTATCTGAATTTAAAGACAAACAACTTTTTATTGTGTTCGGATGCCGTTAGAGCCTTATGTTTTCATTTAGTTATGTTTTCCATCCAAATATATATCGTTTGAACCTGTTTTCGATTAATTTGCATAAAACTATCGTCTTAATAGCGAGCTAAACAGCAACATGTGTGTAAGTAGATGAATCAATATATGATCAATACCAATCGGAAATGGATTCTAAGTTTCGGCATAGAATGGACAATCGGAGTGAAGTACAGGAAATAGTCTTTTAATTTGAATAAGAAATATAGAATCTAACACCGGCAAAAGTGCAAGACAGGGAAATCTCCGACACCCGAGGGTAAGATTTCAATCGTTCGCTGACGAGGCTCGCCGAGTCAGCGAACGATTGAAATCTTACCCGAGGGTGTCAGAGATTTCCCTGTCTTGCACTTTTTGCCGGTGTTTGATTTTATTTCTCACTTTTATCAGCTGCTACCTAATTTGTTTTGTTTACATTCCCGATCGAGCGTTTTCCCGGAAATTTTGTTTCCATTGCTGAAATAAATATTTAATTTATTCATATGCATCCGTGTTTTGGCAGTATTTTAAATGTATTTCATAATAAAATACAATGTATTTAATAAATATATGATAAATGTAACTCAACACCACACCTGTGGCTGTGAAAAAATATTTGAATTTGGTCAAAGGGAGGTAACGTTAGTTACTAACAAGGGAGAGCACTCTATTATTTACTCAAAGTAAACAAACATTGTGCATACACCGTGAAACATGAAAGGTGCACGATAGTTAAATTATTAGCTAGCAGAATAGTATACATACATTAATTTAAAAATACTTATGTAATAGAATAGTGGTTAAATGAAAGTAATTCAAATCTTGATTGAAATTGCTGAAGCGAAGTACAGATTTTACCGGGAAAAGTAGCGTGTGAGCTGTCTTGTACCGGGGGGTACAAGACAAGGAAATCTCACACCGGCAAAAACAGGAAGTGCTCTATCTCAAAAGTGAGAAATAACTATCCAGTTTAAAAATAACAACAAAATTAGAAAGGAAACCGTACAGCTTCTTTACATGAAACGATTAATTTATTTAAAAAATGGACAATCGTTAGACTTTTTTGTTTCGGTCCTAAAGAACGATCGGCTCTAAAAAAAAAGTCGTCCCCGATATATCTCGGCCCTAAGATATATCTCGGCCCAAAAAATCTCCTTTGCAATAGAATTAACTCGGTAAGTCGAATTGAAGAACAAAGAAAAATAATCAAGAATAATGAAGAAAAGAACCCCAAAATACTATTTGTACATGCACATGTCTATGTGTAGATGTGATGCTCGCCTGTAGACTGTGCCTAATCCAAGCATCCTGATTTTTCAATTATTTCTGAACATGTTCACAGTATATAATATTTCTTACAAAAAGAGGAAAAATAAGAATGACGTTGATATATCATTTACCATGATATTCCAAGTAAATACATATACATGAATGAACCAAAAGATACATGATTGAGTGAGTGATTGTTGTTTAACGCCAATTCAGCAATATTTCAGCTATATCATGGCGAGAACAAGTTAATTTTCAATGAGATGATGATAAGGTCCGCTTTGTACTAGACCAACATGCTGAGGTGGATTTCTATAATGCTAGCTCACTGAAACAACAGTCCGCGGGTAGACATGTCGCTCCACTCGGACACATTATTCTGATTCCGAGCCAACCATTCTTTTCTCTCTCCCCTTAATGCTACTTGCTTAGCGGAAAAGCAACAAATACCAATTTTATATAGTCTTTCGTTTTACCCGACCTGGGGTCGAATCCACGATCTACAGCACCCGAGGCGAGCACGCTAACCATTACGCCACTGATTCGGTTCAAAAGATACATGTGACAAGATCACTCTATTCGAAACTGAATTTTGCTTTTTGTTATGTCAACAGTTATATTAATTGTATATCAAATACACTATTCGGCATTGCGACGGAATTAATGTTTGCCTCGTGTTGCGTGAGTGACAGTTATCATGCAATATACACGATAAAGATGCCTACTAGTTGGGAGAGGTCGACAGTAACCCATTGCTAATTTAAGATGTTAATAAAATATAAATAGATATCTAATTGATTACACATCAGGTACGCTCATGCTTAAACAATGGGAAGCCAAAGACAATTTAAAGGTCTTTGGGAGCAAGAAAACAAAAAGACACGGACAGGAGAACAACATCAGCTAAGGTTACCTATGCCAGAGGGGGGTTGGCCTTAGGTTTAAAAATAAATACATGATTTAAGCAATACGTTTATAAAATAAATATATCTATTAACGCTTGTCAGTACTGAAGCACTGATTACTGGGCGGATAATGACATCTAGGGACAGGGGAAGGGGTCTACTAGTCCACCAGCAGAGGTACCGACCCATTGCCGTCTTTTACCCATCTCAATCGACCAAAGAATTTGGATATTTGTAAGGATTGTTGGATAGCTGTAAGGTGATTGTTCCCGATGATGAGTTCTACTTATGGCTCATTGACTATGATTTTGCTGATACAGTGACATTCCATCATTAACTATAAATGCAAATAAAGCATAAAATTAATATCAAAGCTGTATTGTTTTATATCTTAATCTTTAAATACTAGTAGTTCTTTTTTAAAAGGTGATTAATAAGATCAGACTAAACGGACAATCGAGCATGAGAGAGAAGCACGTGCGAGATCGTTTATGCAATCTGTCAATGGTTACAGTGTTAATGAGGCAAAGATTGAACTGACTTTAAAAGGAACTGTTTGACCCCTACTGTACCATACATACGCTTGTATCAAACCCAGACACCTTATCCTGTATCATATCCTACAAAGTAAGTATTTTTCTTTATTACATTCGTTGTAATAAAGATTGAAATGTTAATACTTTTATTTGATAGATATTATTCTAAAAGAAAATATAATTCATATAGTTTTATATTTAGAAAACGAGTCCGTTATTGTTAATTCGTTTGTTTTGTTTTCTATAAATCGTTTTTGTCACCTGTCTGTTTATCTCGATGAAAACTTTGTTTTCAGTTTTACTTTTCAATAACGTTACTATGCCATTATTTGATACAATGTAATCTGTATCAATAGTTTTATTATATACTACATGTACTAATATATCTATTGTTTATAACTTTAGAAATAGAGATCATGTTTATCTATTCGTGTATGTATATGTTATCGGGGTTTTAGTGGTGTTCCTGTTGATAAATCTTGTTTTTCTCTGTAGTGTTTTATAGATCCCTAAAGTACTTTTTTTCTTTTGGCCATTGTATTGTCTGTCCTTGTTCTATTTCCGGCTTCTGATTACCCCTTTGGTATCTTCAAATGTTTCTTATCCCTTTGGGGAGTCTTCCGACAGTGACGGTAAACATATCCCCCCCATATTATATATTCAAATACGGTTTTTCATAGCTCATCCCACAGAGCTTCTCAGTATGTCATTGTGTGTTGGAGAGGTTGTGCCCTATCGATGATAAATTGTCTGGTTATATCACAGAAAGCTAGATAGTGCATCACAGTTGGTCATGTGTTTCGAAATTGTTCAGTTATAACACGGAAATCTAGACTGTGTGTCACAATCGGTCAGGTGCCTGGCAGAGTGTCACGCTCCATGTTCGTTAAGAGCTCTTTAGCAGGTTTCGAAACAAAGAGCAGTCCAATTGTAGCCGCTACAGTGTATAAAAGGATACATTTTAGGCAATATCCAACTCTAAATACATTTCTAGTTGTAGTCGAAAACGTTTTCCCCGCTCTACATCATTTCTCGATAGTTTTTAGATATTGTTGAACTTGTTCTGTCCTGAATATGACTTGAGCATATGCTGCTGGGGGTTTATTAACCAAAAAAGTCAAAGAGTCGATTATATATGCACAGGTGTTGCAGTGTGCAAACAGTGCGATATCAAATTCCAACCGATAGAAGAACAATAATTGTCAGCTACAAAGCCTAACTCTAACACTGTATTTGGTTGAAATAATACAAATTAATATCCTTTATGGATCCAACGGGAGTACATTGTAGATACATTTTGTGGTCGTCACTTGCTTGACACGATTAAAATATTTATATTTCGTGGTTGTATCATGTGAAGAAGCATCTAATGAAATGTACAATATAGTGCCTCTACTAATATATGATCTGAAAAACCTTAAATTCAGTATTGATGGACAAGATAAGAAACAAATAAATCATTGAGGTCAAAGGTCATTGGTATTTGTCTAAATACGGATATTCATATAGGATTGGAAATCTTGCAGCGTCCACCAGCGCCCACTCCAAAAAACGTGTTTACTATCAGCAGCTATAAATTGTCTTTCAAGGAAAAGGAGCATAAGAAAACTTTAAAGATACCAAAGAGGTAATCAGAAGCCGTAAATTGAAGGAAAACAAATACAAACGAAAAAGAACAAAAGGATCTATAAAATACTCCACAGAAACCTAAAGATCACACAACACCACCCACTCTGAAAACCGAGGGTGAACTCAGGAACTCCGGAAGTGTTAGCAGCTCCTGCACCACTATTGACACCCGTCGTGTTACTAATAAACGACGCGAACATCATCTGATATGGAAATTCTCCAAACACAAATCACTCATTTACTTTTTTCTTCCCGTAATTAGGTCGACTGGTGTGTTTTATTTCTTACGGCACAATCAGGATGAGGGATCGTACATCACAATGGAGAAATATCTCATATTGCTATATCCTGGAGGTTCACTTGTGTTGGGGTAGACCAATTATGGTCAATTAACTGAACTGTAAAATGCAGTTTTCTTCATCTCTATCATTTGTTTTCCTTATTAAAGACAATTGTCTTCATCAGTTGTACTCCCTTCAATGTCTCAATTTGTCGAACGTGTCTTTTAAATTGATAAAAGATACATAACATAAGAAGACATACATTTGCATTGCTAATATACAGTACTTGACGTCCATTATTAAGAATCCTTTTTCAAAATTTAATTAAGTGTAGCATTTATATTACAATAACTATATTACGAAGTTGAATGTTTGTTATTGTTATAGGTTTTGAACATGAAACTCGTTCTTTCTGCTTTGTGCTTGTGTTTCATTGGTGGAATCAACGCTAAACCGGCAATTATGGCAGTAAAGGAGGGTCCGGTTTAGTTGTTGTCGGATATGGCGACTCATATGGTTCAGCCGGAAGAGGAAATGGCGCATCATATGGTCCAGTCGTAACAGGATATGGCTCAGCTAATACTGGATATGCTAGTTATGGCCCAGTTGATACTGGATATGGTTCAGCTAATACTGGATATGCTAGTTACGGTTCATCTAATGCTGGTTATGGCCCTGTTGATGCTGGATATGGCTCAGCTAATACTGGATATGCTGGTTATGGTCCAGTTGATTCTGGATATGGTTCAGCTAATACTGGATATGATGGATACGGTTCATCTAATGCTGGTTATGGCCCAGCTGATTATGGATATGGTTCAGGTAATACTGGATATGCTGATTACGGTTCATCCAATGCTGGTTATGGCCCAGTTGATGCTGGATATGGTTCAGTTAATACTGGATATGCTGGTTACGGTTCATCTAATGCTGGTTATGGCCCAGTTGATTCGGGATATGGTTCAGCTAATTCTGGATATGCTGGTTACGGTTCTTTTAATGCTGGTTATGGCCCAGTTGATACTGGATATGGTTCAGCTAATAATGGATATGCTGGTTACGGCTCAGCTAATACTGGAGATGCTAGTTATGGTTCATCTAATGCTGGTTATGGTCCAGTTAATACTGAATATGGCTCAGCTAATAATGGATATGCTGGTTATGGTTCAGTTAATACTGGATATTCTAGTTATGGTTCATCTAATGCTGGTTATGGTCCAGTTGATACTGGATATGGTGCCTCTTCTGGATATGGAAAGAGTAAATCGTATGGCTCAGCGAATAATGGATATGGTGCCTCTTCTGGATATGGAAAGAGTAAATCGTATGGCTCAGCTAATAAGGGAAATGGCGGGTATTAACCCAAAGAAGGTCCTAGCACAGGTAAATGTTCTGGCTTATCTTCTTTTTTTCATTCTGTTTTATTTTACCTCTGATATAAATTACATGCATGGAAAGATATGTATAACATGAATGATAGTACAGTCTATGCTAACATTAAGTAATGACTGAGTGTCCTATATTACATACATAATAAAAAGAAATAATGTGTTGTATTACAAATGGTACAATGTTCAGTAGGACAAAAGATGCCATATTTGATAGTTAAAGGGTATTTTAGTGATGTGCAAGCTTCTCGGGTGTATTTTCGAAAACAGCGTTACATATAATATATGTTTTGACAAAGGACCAATGATATTTTATGCTTTATTGAAAGTAAATTGTTGAACTAAATGTAACACTTTCTAAATAAAATCAAACAAATATATTAAAGGGATATGTTCTTGGTAAACATTAATCTAACACGTTCTATTAGAGCTTAATGTTAAGTCAATCTGCGTGTTGAATGTACCTATGATACCAATAGCACGCTAGGGATATACCCATTATATACATAGTGTGTTGGTACAGTACAAGACATCGTATCAGGTCCAACCAGTATCAGACAGGCGACTTTCGTTAATTTCAAAGGAAAACGTACATAATGTTATATAAAATATTGTATTGCATAAATCATAGTATGGTTGATATTAACGTTACGTAAAGACTGGACGACCATATATATGATTACCTGTTCTTTTATGGACACACGGAACATCTTAGGAACGTTCAATCATCATCTGAGTTATTGATTGTACACTTATTCTCGTCATGAATACTAGTTTAACTGAAATATGGATCGATTCACGATCAACGAAGTTTATTTCCGAACAAGTTTAAACCCGCCACTTTTTTTTTTTATAACTTTAAACATATCTTATTGTTCAAAAAGACAAAAGGATAAGAAACAACTTAAACATCTTAGACAGTTTTCTCCCACTTTTTATTGATTTGCCTGTATAAAGCGAAGAATGAGAACAGCCATGTATAAATGTTTGAGGCCTCGATTTCGCCTTTGTTTCTACGCTTTTTCAATTAGATTTAGAATTATTCCGACAGTGTGGTATTTTATGTTGTTCGTTCACATTGGTGTATATTCGAATTTGTTTGTTATTTACTTATTAAACCAACATCTTCGTACGGAATATATTTTACCTCGCACTATGATAGGATGTTTACTTATTAAACCAACATCTTCGTACGGACTTTTACCTCGCGTTATAATAGGATACGACTTATCGGAGTTAGAGGATGAAATTTGAAGTACCATCCGAACAATTAATAACACAAAACGTACATGTAGCTTGTCAACCAGTTCTTATGTTTATATGTAATTCATCAATATAATATGTTTAAATCAAGCAATCCTTATGTTCGATATCTATTTTACTGCAAATAAATACAAATTATTAACATATTCTTTAATGCTATATAGGATAATACTTTTTTTTCAGTCTTAGATATCCACCAGTATTACAGACAGCCACGCGCCAAGGGAAATTAAATTTTGAAGGATTAGTCTATTAGACGTGATCCTCATAAAATCACCAGTGCATATACCATTTTTTAGACACACGACAATTGTTATAAATGAATACGTTAGATTAGACATATTAGAATTACTTGTTATTATTGTGTACTGGGCCATTATATCTGATCCAAATTCCCAGTTCTTATTTCATGCTTTAATTTGTTTCTTTCGGTTCGGAGTTCCTGCCCTTCGTTTTCAATCAAGTCAATGTTTACTGCCAAATCATACGGCTTAATCGCATATTTTTACTTCATATGATGTGAGTCTCCTGACTACTGAAAGCGATAAAAGCTAAACCCTTTTCAAATTATCTCAATTTAAATATCCCTTGTGGGTGTCGGCAGAAGTGCTCGACGATACCAATTGAGCAATCAGAATCCGTAAATATATGAAGGACAGACAACGCAATGCCCCAAAGAAAAAGTACAAAGGACAAACAATGACCTACAAAACATACATATAAAACTAAAGATCGAGTAACACGAAAGCCACTAAAAACCGAGGGCAAACTCAGGTGCTCCGGAAGAGTAGGCAGTTCCTGTTTCACTAGTGGCGTCCGTGGTGTTAATCTAGCTACAAACCTGGTGATAAGTCATCAATGAGGACAGGACCGGGAAATGTTTACAAGTGGAAAATATCCGTGGTAATTTGTGACACAGACATGGATTCTTAGTTATTGATGTTTCTATGGTATTAGTCCTTGACTAGAAGGTGATGAAGATGATTAATACGACCATATTGTGGACTGTTCATTCAGTTAAAATTTGGCAAGTTATTTAACAATTTGCACCTTAAGATCTATGTAACCAGTTTAAACCCGCCACATATTTGTTCCTACCCCATGACAGAACCTGGATTTCTAATGTCAAAGGTAGTGATTTTTTATGTTCAATAGTTACGGTGAGAGATGATTTTTGATGTTCAATAGTTACGGTGAGAGATGATTTTTGATGTTCAATAGTTACGGTGAGAGATGATTTTTGATGTTCAATAGTTACGGTGAGAGATGATTTTTGATGTTCAATAGTTACGGTGAGAGATGATTTTTTATGTTCAATAGTTACAGTGAGAGATGATTTTTTATGTTCAATAGTTACGGTGAGAGATGATTTTTGATGTTCAATAGTTACGGTGAGAGATGATTTTTTATGTTCAATAGTTACAGTGAGAGATGATTTTTTATGTTCAATAGTTACGGTGAGAGATGATTTGTTATGTTCAATAGTTACGGTGAGAGATGATTTTTTATGTTCAATAGTTACGGTGAGAGATGATTTTTTATGTTCAATAGTTACGGTGAGAGATGATTTTTTATGTTCAATAGTTACGGTGAGAGATGATTTTTGATGTTCAATAGTTACGGTGAGAGATGATTTTTGATGTTCAATAGTTACGGTGAGAGATGATTTTTGATGTTCAATAGTTACAGTGAGAGATGATTTTTTATGTTCAATAGTTACGGTGAGAGATGATTTTTTATGTTCAATAGTTACGGTGAGAGATGATTTTTTATGTTCAATAGTTACGGTGAGAGATTTTTTGATGTTCAATAGTTACGGTGAGAGATGATTTTTTATGTTCAATAGTTACGGTGAGAGATGATTTTTTATGTTCAATAGTTACGGTGAGAGATGATTTATGATGTTCAATAGTTACGGTGAGAGATGATTTTTGATGTTCAATAGTTACGGTGAGAGATGATTTTTTATGTTCAATAGTTACGGTGAGAGATGATTTTTTATGTTCAATAGTTACGGTGAGTAACAACAATATGTTAAAATAGCTCTCTGTGAGTATGTTGTTTGGTACATATATTGCACAAACTTTGACAAACTATGCAATCGCTAAATGTGCGTCTACAGTTTGTCGTTTATCGTTTGTTGCATTTGTTTCTAATCTCAACGCTGAATCAATTATAGACACGTGGAATTTTCCCGCCAAAACAAAGATGGAATCTAACAAAAGAAGAGATGAGTTTATTTACCA
Source organism: Gigantidas platifrons (assembly GCA_002080005.1). NCBI lineage: Eukaryota > Metazoa > Mollusca > Bivalvia > Mytilida > Modiolidae > Gigantidas > Gigantidas platifrons. The sequence goes on along the minus strand of MJUT01014531.1, from coordinate 249,429 downwards.
ACAACATGTGTATATATATTATCAGGTCAAACAGGGTCAGTAAACTCTGATTGAACGATGTATTTGTTTCTACTTTTGCAGCGTTTAACAAACGACACACAGCGTTTAACAAACGACACACAACGTTTGCCAAACTTTGGTTAGAAAAAAATGCACCCTTTATATTATAAGAAGGCAAAACAAGCTTGCTGCACTGGTTAATTTGCTCTTGGGAATAAATAATAATATACTACAACATGAAATAAAAACAGTGAATAACACTTAAAGTTACTTTTGTCATAGGAAGCTGAATGTTCCTACTGAATATGAAGAGTTTTAAAATGGAGGTAGAAAATAAAATTGTTTACTTGTAAATATAAGTTAGAGAAAACCGAAAGAGCAATCACGAATGGACAATCCAGACACATATGCAGCAGTGTGCGCAAGAAACAGATGAGGAACACAAACCCACCAACAAAACGTAGGTGAACCAAAGTGTTAGCGGAAGATAAGCGATTTCTGTTTCTTATAAGGCATCCGTCGTATTATTCGTATAATCATGCTCGGTAAAAGTTTTGTCGGTGATAAAAAAAAGAGACAAAATCTACAATAAAGTGAATATATACATTGCCATATGAGATTCTTACAATGAGTACAGTCATTTAGATCGTGATGACGACCGTAGTATATTCGTATAAAGATGACTTCACCCTTGGAGCAACATTGCCCTGTTAAAGTATCTTTTAAACCTCATAAGCTGGTTCTGTTGTAATATTGCTACTGATGAATTTGAAGTTGACAATTAGAAATGCGAAGTCAGCATGTTTGTCGTAGAGTTTTTAATCCTTTGTTGTCGAATTTAATGTAAAGGTCATGGTAAGAAGCAGAATTGTGAGTGTCAGTAGTATCCTTCCCCTTGAGTTCATTTGGATAGATTAGATGTAGGTAATCAATGAATCGAGGATTTCTCAGAAGCTGAGATGAAATGATTGGATTATGTTTTTAAAAATTATTAATACTTGAGAAGAACGTGATGGAAGGTTGCCTCCAAATGGTTTCATCCCAATATCCAATATGGTAATGAATGAATTACTAGTATTGGTGCTCATAATAAACCCCAACCATTTGACAGATAAATCGTGACAATCAGTCGATGTTGGGGAGAAATTAGCCAATGAAACCTCTGTTGCGAAGCCTAAAAACTATGCCGGATTTGTGATCAGACGTGGACAGCGATCACCACTGTAACACTTAAGACGATATACTATATGAAAATTAACACAATTTACAATACGGTTGTTTCGAATAATGTCAATTCCGAATAAATAAATTTTCGTAAAATACTGTGTTTTCATTAGTTAAAATCATTGTGTTCATTTGCTTGTAAACTGAAAGTACTTTGACCACGCCTTTTTTGGGACTACTTTTCTATTGGTTAAATCCGGCTATTGCTGGATTTCATGGATCAAAGTGTCATGTGCCACTGTAAACAAATAAAAGTACAATGTCATACGTGTTGGTAAATACAATAATTAGATTTTATTCATTTCTATATAAAAACAAAGAAAATAAATGAATAAGATATTAAATAAATATATATATTACTGATATAACCTAATATTGTCGACGATTGTGAAAATTGCAATGAAAATGATCGACTTTTTTAAATGCGGTTTGTAAAAGTCGTCTGTTTTACTCATTCTCCTCGTTTCGTAAATGGATTAAGTCGGCAGCTTTGCTGTATGGGACCCCTTAAAGATGGCTGATATTGATTTTGAAGATTTATACTTTTTGTTAAATGACTACATGGACTATGATTTTGAAGCATCTGATGTGCATTCAGCAAAAACAAAAAGTATGAAGGACACTGATATGATATATCCTTACACTTTGTAACAAGGGGATTAGAGCTTCATCAACAACTAACACTTAACTCCTTTGTTTTGGATCTTGGTGAAAATACTGCAGAGAAGAGAATATATTCCTCGGAAAATTCCTCAAGATACCCGGTCCGATCTCTTAAAGCTCTTATAGAAAGAACTGATCCCAGTGCAACTTCACTTTTCAACCACTGTGTTAAAAATGCTTTACTTGATGAAAATACATGTATATGGTACAGCAACACTTTCGTTAAGTAAACACTATTGTAATATGAATGCACTCTTTATTGAGTTTCAATACCTATTCATTTTTAAATTTACAGAATTGTCAAACCGAGGGAATTCACTAAAAAAATCACAATACTATTCAATGTTTAAAATAGATTTAAAAAAAATAACACAAAAAATTATCGTTTTGCAATGAAAACCTATATCTAAAAAAAACATGTTGTATAAATAAAAAAAACGTGTGCATATTTTATTTTTCTATTGTATCACTCAAGGAGTTAATAATGATGTACTGCATGTAGAGTGTGCATTTGTATTTGATTTGATTTAATTTGATTTATTGTGTTTAATGCCACTTTCAGCAATATTTCAGCTATATCATGATGACCAGTTTTAGTGGTGGAAGAAGCCGGAGTGCTCGGAGAGAACTTGCTTTCGGAAATCTCAGATCCGTTTACATGATGTCATTTTAAAGTGTGAAAGCAAATAATTTCAATTTTCAGGTTGTGGCTAACTGTCTTTATGTATTATTATACGTTTTCGTTAACAGTTATGCGTAAAAATTGATCTCAAAAATGAAAGTTGCCAAAGAGATTGTCGCTCGTACCTGATAAAGAAATTCTGGTATATTATCAAGTTTTTGCAGTCTAACAATGGCTTCTTATTGTAACCAGATTATGGAATCTTCAATAAATAAAATACAGCAATTTCATCCAGTTTCAACCAATGGGATGCAATGGTGCCATTTTAGTCTACCCATATGTGGTGGGGTTTTTTTTACCAGTGGAAACATACTCGAAATGTTTCGGGTCTGTCATTAATCACCACTTAAATTGTGAGTTTGAATCCCGCTGATGGCGAGGTGTATTCGATACAACATTTTGTGATAAATTTGTCAGTGATTTTCTCCGGGTACTCCAGTTTCCTCCAACAATAAAACTGACCGCCACGATATAACTAAAATATTGTTGAAAGTGGCGGTAAACACCATAACCCTGTCCCTAACCCCATTGATACTGAAGCAGTATATACAATACTATAGCTAATGGGGTTTGTATAACATTTTGTTTTGCACCGTTAAGTGACCGTGACATCATAGACTGAGTATCATATATTAGACAAGTCTCTGAACCATTAATACAATACTATTTATTTGACTAATATTATCTGTCATTTTACATGTACGGTACGAGAAAACAATACCACGTGTAAATAAATGGATGTGTCAGTCAATTGACACTTATGTCCCTCTATCACAGGAGAGTGATCATCGCAAAATACGGGGAAGTATGTATATATTCAATTGATGTGTCAACATACATTTATCATTTCAATATTATAGAGATAGGTAACAAACTTTACGTCCCTTAGAAATAATACATATGGTTAAATCATCAAACGAAACAAATGCATATCAAGTTGAACACCATGACAACTTTCACTTGTACAACTGCTGTCATATGTAATACATTACTTTATGATATATTATGAGTGCACTTCTATTAGTAGCCTATAAAAGAATTGTATGTACAAAATATACTTCTTTATAATTTTAAAACCACTTTATAAAACATGTGATCCCCTTTCGGGTAGAAGATCTGTCGATACATGCAGTCGCGGAGGGTATTATAACCGACACATTTAGTAACTCTGAAAATGTAATTCTCGAAATTCTTTATTTCAGTATTTCATATTTAATTTTGTTTTATAGTTCATTATTATTTCCATTTTTAAAATAAGTGTTATAAATTTGTTTTACATGTCAAAATAATCTCTTTATGTGTATAAATAATTAATGCAGTTTATCCCCCACGTTTGTCAAGATTGTGTCTCAAAGATCAGAGGAAATTTATTCAATTACCACTTATTGTTTATAATCTGTCACAACTGGACTTGACAAGCTTTTGATAAATTATAATTTAGTTAATCCTCGATATAACGCAAATTGTTATATAAACCGCCATTAGGCGTATTTATCATTAATCCTGTCTATCAGTCATTTTTAATTACTCTGTTTGATTTTTGTATTATTGTTGTTATTGTGATCTTCAGTTTTGTTGTTGACCGTTGAAATATACGGCTGTAAATAAAATATGGAAAACTTCTAGCAATTTCGAATCTGTGTTGCGACAAATAGCTAGTTCCCCAGAAATACGTTCGTGTGATATCGGGTAGCAAAAGCCCCGGTCATAGTATCATTCACCAAGTAGTCCGTGTTTCGTCACTGACATGTTTTATTAGATACATTTATAATTGAAATTTACAGTCCTAGATAATCTAATTATTACTAAAACTATGGTTCTCCTCCCTCAGGTATAGATAACCATAGCAGATTGTGGTTATCCTGTTTATAGTCTTTTGGTGTTCCTTCCCAAAAATACTTTTTTTTTAAATATTTTGCTTACCAATTTTTGATTTTGAGCGTATCTGATGCAGCTTGTTCCATACATGCGTCGTCGTCCGCACTAAATTTGCTATTTACGTTTTATTACTATCACTGGGTTGATACCTCTGATGATGGACTATTAGTCCTGATGGTATCACCCGCGCAGTAGTCTGTGTTTCGGCACTAACATGGCTCATTATATACATTTATGATTGAATATAATGTAATTATTACACAGGTTTTCCTCTCTCAGGCATAGGGTCATCGTAGCAGATTTTAGCTATCCTGTTTCTGTCAGGTGTCCCTGCTTCCAAATACCTCAGATGATGGACTATTAGTCCAGAGGGTATCATCCGCTCAGGAGCCAGTTTATCTGGCACGAACATGGTTTACTAGGTGATTTATAATTGAAATGTACAGTTCTAACTAATGTAATTATTACTAAAGCTAAGGTTCTCCTTCCTCAGACAGGGGGTGCGTTCTATGCACCAGAGCGTTTAATAGACACAAAAAGACGGTAGATACTTTAAACATATTTATTGTCAAACAAATACAGACAATGGATCAGACACAAGTTATAAACTTACGAGGTCTTCTCCGTTACATATAAATAATTAATTAGACAATATATTACAAAAACATAACATTATTTCATTCATAATTATTTGAGAAAATGACATAGTAGTGCAAGTGATTGATATTGAGTCGCTGCCGTCAGATGAGTTAAAAGTACATAAACATTAGACAAATCTTTTAGTGTCTAGTATGTATCTGTGAACAGTTGTGAAAAGTGAGCAGTTAACATCATGTGCAAAATCTGAATTTCCATACAATATATTGTTAATGGATATATCTAACCCGAGATCTCTGATATTGTCCAACATAACATTTCTCTGATTAACAAATAATTGGCAGTGCAAGAAGTAGTGCTCATTGTTTTCCACATAATTGTTGCAGTTACAGTAACAAGAATCTATAAGATTACATCTAAAAAGGTCACCTTTTAAGCTACTACAATTTTGCCTTAAACGAGTATGTAGAATACTTGCCAGACGTGAACCAAACGAAAAATATTTAGGAGGCTTTACTGGATTGTTGTAGTAAGTCTTTAATCTACATTTGAGTATGCAATTACTAGGTGAATCTCTGATATATTGGGGTAAATTATTCCAGAGACGAATAGTGGCTGAAAAAAATGAATTTTGATATAGGGTAAGACGACACCGTGGAATAGTGAAATTATTTGAATTTCGTAAATTGTAGTTGTTTTCCTGGTTGACAGTCCGCGGCAGTAAATCACTTAAATAACCGGGGTATCACCCTTGACTATATTATAAAAAAGTGACAACTTCCTGATTTTGCGTCTGGTATTAAGTTTCTCCCACCCGGTTTCTGCATATAAAGAAAACACACTTGCATAAGCCGTCAGACCTGTGACGATTCTAGCAGCTTCAAGTTGAAGTTGCTCAAGTCTGACGGCATCGGCAACTGTACAACTATTCCAAACTTCACAAGAATATTCAAGAAGTGGCCTAATGAAGGTCATGTAAATGTTTTCTAAAAAGTGTCTAGACACCTTAAATTTGATCTTACGCAGAACGGCTATCTGTCTGGATGCTTTGACAACAACATTATTAATATGTTTAGATCATTTACCATCAGCACTGAGAGTAACACCAAGATGTTTGTGAGCATCAACAGGTTTGATTTTAATATTATCTGTATAGAAGTATAAGTCAACTGGAGAGGGCCTGGTACTGAAGTACATTATTTCTGTTTTTTTCGGGATTTAGTTTGACTAGCCATTGTTTCGCCCAATTCGTAATATTATTTAAATCAATGTTAACCATAGAACGCAGATGATTAATTTCGAATGATCTTTCGCCAACGGACGTATCATCAGCAAACAATCTACACAATCCAAGCATATCGTCGGCAATGTCATTAATAAATATCAAAAACAACAGAGGACCAAGGATTGACCCTTGGCGGACTCCATCTTTTAAATTACCTTTCAATGAGATGGTGTCTTTGATAATAACTTGTTGTTCTCTGTTCGAGATGTAACTCTCTACTCACCGGAGAAGATTACCTTTAATGCCATACCGTTCTAATTTTAGCAGTAAGCCCCTTAACCAAACTCGGTCAAAGGCCTTACTGACATCCCAAATATTAAACAGATCAATTCTTGATTATTAAGGGATTGCGTAATTTCGTGTGTAAGTTCGATTAGTTGGTGTGACGTGGAGTGACCAGGTATGAATCCTGACTAACAGTACAAAGTAGTGCAATAGGTCTATAATTGGATACCAATGATTTATCTCCACTTTTAAATATTGGGATGACGTGGGCTAACTTCCAGTCCTTAGGGAATTTACGTTCTTGGAGAGATTTATTGAACAGTAGACAAAGTGGGTGTGCAACCTCGTGCATTACTTCCTTGAGCATGCGATTGCTAATACGATCAGGACCTACAGCTTTATTCGTGCTAAGTAATGATATTACATCAACTATCTCCTGATGTTGGATATTGATGTCAGTAAGTGTATTCCGTCCTCTGTCGTCAAAATCGGGTAAATCGGCATGTTCGTCATGAAGGTCTGATATAGAACAGAAATAATTGTTTAAACTATTACATTTGTCAATGTTGTCAAATGAACTAGGGGAGATTTCGTGTGGCTGTCGTAGGGGTGGTAGGTCCGAACAGTTACATTCACCTTTGATAAGCATTTTAATGGTCTTCCAGTATTGTTTGCTGTTAACATTTTTAAGGTCAGATAGTGTTTCGTTTATACTTACATAAAATTCATTTTTTGCTGATTTCTTTAAATTGTTTACCGAGTTGCGCTGATCCTTATACTTTCGTTCATTAAATATGGATTTGTTTTGAATAAATTTCTTCCGTAAACGGTCTCTTACCCTCAATTCCCTTCTAATTTCAGAAGTCATCCAGATCTTATCGTTTGGTCGAATAGTGACAGTATTTGTTCCTATACATAAATGTGCAATTTCCATAAACTTACTAGTGAATAGTTCGCACGCTATATCTACAGTTGGTTGTTCTGAAATAATAGATTTCCAATCAGCTTTGGATATTAGATCCCTAAATAAAGGATAGTTACCCTGGTTATATAACCAGACTGTCCTTGTATAGGATTTCGAGTTTTTATAACCGCAGTCAACAACTATATAGGTAGGGTCATGATCACTAATACTGCGATCAACGGAAATAGTGTTCGCTTCCAATACTGTTATAGAATCGGTAACGAGAATGGGGTCCAATAGGGAGGAGGAGTTATGACAAAATCTAGTGGGATCACTAATCTTGTTTTCTAACCCATATATATGTATAATATCGCCCACTTCTTTAGGTAGTGGACTTAAAAAATCAACATTATAATCTCCCAATGAAATTATCTTACTGGAACAGTCTAGTGCATCACTTACCATTTTGCGATAGTTATTCCAAAAAAGAGGTGCGGTTTCAGTTGGAGATCGGTAAATAATATTAAGCAGAAATATACCTACTTTGGTTTTTATTTCAAGCCACATTACCTCTGTCCCGTCTATTTGTAGATCAGGGCGCATACTGATGTTAATATTTTCTTTATAATAAACAATTATACCCCCACCATGGCAATTTCTGTCTAATCTAAACGGTTTAGTATTAAAATACGGGAGAATGATGTCTACATCTGAAATGTTGTGGTCCAAATGCGTTTCAGTAAAACATATTATATCAAACTCGTCAACAATATTCGCAATATCTTGAATTTTGTTTCTCAGACTTCTAATGTTGTGATGAAGAATACTAATAGATTTATCAAGGACATTCCCGTGGGTGGGTCCTGGGTTCATTTCAACGTCGCCTGATAAAAGAATACATAATTTTAATAAGCACAAAATGATAGTAATATTAATGACATTGCCGTTTAAAAACCTTGCTATTTTCACGAAATTATAACATAAATAACGGATTAGTAGAAAAAATACTGTGAACAAATCAAAAGATTTGTTGTACACACATTTCATACGACATGGATTTGTCTTTAAATAGAACAAACCAATTGCCACCCTATAGCTGGTTACATCGTTACCCATTGTCGTAAGTAAAACACACGTGGATCATGAAAAACTGGAGGTTATGTAGGTTACAAAAACATAACAGTAAAATATATACTTAACGGACGGCAACGACTCTTTCTCAAATAAGTGCAAAAGTGGAACTGAACTAATTATATGCAATAACTGAAAAATAAAAAGTGAAAAATGAAAAATCAGGATGAACTGTAAAATGTTGACATAAACCATAGTTGGATTGGAATTTCACATGCATAACGTCATATCATATATTAAGAATAAGGTGGCGGCAGGTGTTGACGGGATTACAACAGCTCTCACAATTTTTACCATTTTTACCCGTCTACTGGCGTCACCAACTGAGCCAGTTAACACCAACTTCGAATTTAAAATAGAGGATCTGGGTTTTTATGCAACAAGGTCGTTTCAAACATACCTTCATAGAGAACTTTTAATAGATTTGCTACACCCCAGAGTAGAAATCAAACCGACCCGCCATAAATATTACCAAAATAAACATATTACAAACGTTAATTATACAACAACAATTTGTATTAGATTACTTTTACTATCAGGAGATGTGTCTTTAAATCCTGGACCAATAAAATTTCCATGTGGAACTTGCGCAAAGGGTGTCAGAGGAAACCAACGGGCAATCCAGTGCGATGATTGCAACTTGTGGTTTCATCTAAAGTGTATAGACCTACCCATAACTGAATATGAACTACTTGGAAACTCAACTGATAGCTGGTTCTGCAAAAAATGTTATTTACCAGATTTTAGCGATTCATTTTTTATTGATATAAATGAGAAATCAAACGCACCAAATGACTGTCTCTCGACTAGCTCTACTTCCGGTGTAAATAAACTCTTGTTCCAAGATCTGAGAGAGGCCAGACGTCTGCATCCAAAGAACTTTATTGCGGCGTATATAAACATAAACAGTCTAAGGTACAAATTTTATGAGGTAAAATAACTATTAACAGATAACATAGTTGACTTATTGATGATCGCCGAGTCAAAATTGGACACTACCTTCCAGGACAACTTATTTCAAGTTGATGGTTACAACTTACACAGACGTGATAGAGATCAGCACGGTGGTGGCTTACTTACCTTGATTTAATCAGACTTTTCCTCCAGTAGAAAACAATGTCTCGAATCTGATAAACTTGAAAATATTTGCTATGAATTGTATTTAAATGATCAGAAATGGCTTATTATGGGAGCATACAAACCTCCATCCATGAAAAATAATGACTTTTTGGAATACTTTACTAAATCACTAGACAAATGTTTTGTGTTATATGAAAACATTATTATTTTTAGTGACTTAAATTTTAACATGCTGTGTACTGACAAATCTCAAATTTTAAATGATATATGTGATATTTTCAATTTATCACAACTGGTTAAAGGTCCAACTTGTTTTAATCCATCCCTTGTGGATGTTATTATCACAAATAAAAAGAATATGTGTTTTAAAACAACAAATAGTCCAACTGGTGTGAGTGACTGCCACAATATTATTTCTACAGTTGTGAAAGGAAATTTACCTACACAAAAACGCAGGGAAGTAAAATATAGAAGTTATAAAACCTTTGATATTGATCAATTGATTTACAGAAAATAAAGATTTAAGAAAATTGTACTGAGAAAGATTTAAACAGCATATATGATGAATATGAAAAAGACTTCAAAAACATATTAGATAAACATGCACCTATAAAATATAGGTGTCAAAGAAAAAAACCACTCCCGTGTATGAATAAAGAACTAAGAGGGGCCATATATCGAAAACAAATGCTTTATTCACAATATACTAAAAACCGGAGTAACAAAAATTGGGAGAAATTTAGAAAACAAAGAAATTTGGTAACTAAGATTAAGAGAAAATCCATGAAAGTATACTTTTTAGAACGTTGCTCTGGTGGATCAAAATCATGCGAATTTTGGAAAACAGTCAAACCATTTTTCTCAAAAAAGGGTAACTGTGGAGAACAAAAAATTGTATTATTTGAAAATGACAAAATTGTAAATAATCCAAAAGAAGTCTCAAATCATTTTAATAATTTCTTCTCCACAGTCGCAGACAAAATTAGAACAGATGCGGTATATGACTCCTCAAACCATCCAAGTATTAAAGAAATATTGAAAAATAGAGAACAAGTCCCTGATTTTGAGTTTAATAAGGTAACAAATGAAAATGTTGATAAAATTTTGAATAAAATAAACATAAAAAAAGCTACAGGAGCTGATGGTATTCCAGCAAAAATTGTAAAAAATTGTAAATCTTGTATTGCACCTCAGCTTACTACTCTTGTAAATTTGTCAATTGAAAATTATTGTTTTCCTGATAAACTAAAAGAAGCCCAAGTGACTCCTATTTTTAAAAAGAGTGACCCATTAATGAAGACAAATTACAGACCAGTAAGTGTCTTACCTATTTTTTCTAAAATTTTTGAAAAATTGTATGAAATTCAATTATCTGAATACTTTGATAAAATATTTAACCCATTTTTATGTGCTTTCAGACGTGGACATGGATGTCAGACCACACTACTCAGATTGTTGGAAGACTGGCGTGAAGCCCTTGACAAAAATCAGTACATAGCAGCGGTGCTTATGGATCTTTCTAAGGCCTTTGACTGCCTGCCCCACAATATCTTGCTAGATAAATTATCAGCATATGGTGTATCCCCCCATTCAGTTGCTCTTCTAAAGTCCTATTTATCAAATCGAAAACAACAAATAAAAGTCAACAATGTTCTGAGTGGTTGGGCCGACATCCATAAAGGC
>MJUT01014531.1:172034-237121 GCA_002080005.1 Gigantidas platifrons | reverse complement strand
ATATGCTATAGTTTTAAGAAATTTTAATTCAAATTTTTTGCCAAATTTTTACTGTTTGCACATCTTTCCAGTAATTGGGTAACCAATACAGGTTGATATTATTTTATTCTTTACGAAATTTTTATAATCTTAAATATATGCTATAGTTTTAAGGAATTTTAATTCATTCAAATTTTGTTGCCAAATTTTTACTGTTTGCACATCTTTCCAGTAATTGGGTAATCATTACAGGTTGATATAATTTTGTTCTTTCGGAAATTTTTATAATCTTAAGCATATGCTATAGTTTTAAGAAATTTTAATTCATTCTAATTTGTTGCCAAATTTGTACTGCATGCTATAGTTGATCTATGTATGTTTTAAATTAGTAATGTATGTTGTTATCTTGTGCTGTTCTTATGTTATGTATATGTTTTTATATTCGGTCAAAAGCTCTTCAGAGCTTGTGTTGTATATTTGATTTTATGCCGAATCAAAATAAATTTTTCTTATCTTATCTTATCTTATCATATCAAAAGGATTAATAAAACAAAAAGGAGCTGAATAGTTTTACTACAACTTGAAAGGTGAGTTTGTATTACTATTATTACTGTCGGACTGTTTGAGTCTGGTGAACGGAAAAAAAAACACACAAAAAACATACATAAAATAAACAAGATGAGCAAAATAAACACACAATCACAAACATAATATTCAAAGGATTAAATATAACATATATACATGTTTGCATTCTAGAATGTATGGATATGTGATACTTTTAACACACATTTGCATGTTTGCGCTAATTTTATAGAATAATCAAATTACTATACTTTCAATTTTTTACATTTTGAATTGTGTTGTACACGAGACCCGAAATTGTTATTGTTTGGAGAGTGTCCCCATATTTTCGATACACAATAAATCACATCCATGGGGTTAAGATTTTACCTGAAGTAATTAGCGTACCTAACTTATTACGGGTAGTTACTAAAGAAGTATGAAATAATAATAGGATGTACGATTGTAATATTGTACATGTTATTATACGGGGGGGGGAACTAACATAAACAAAATAAGCATAGGTCATACATACCCGAAATGACCCTATTATTCAATCATAAATGTATATAATGAGCCATGTTAGTGCCGAAACACAGACTACTGCGCGGATGATACCCTCAGGACTAATAGTCCTTCATCAGAGGTATCAACCCAGTGATATTAATAAAACGTAAATATGGGTAGACTAAAGTGGCACCATTGCATCCCATTGGTTGAAACTGGATGAAATTGCTGTATTTTATTTATTGAAGATTCCATAATCTGGTTACAATAAGAAGCCATTGTTAGACTGCAAAAACTTGATAATATACCAGAATTTCTTTATCAGGTACGAGCGACAATTTCTTTGGCAACTTTCATTTTTGAGATCAATTTTTACGCATAACTGTTAACGAAAACGTATAATAATACATAAAGACAGTTAGCCACAACTTGAAAATTGAAATTATTTGCTTTCACACTTTAAAATGACATGTAAACGGATCTGAGATTTCCGAAAGCAAGTTCTCTCCGAGCACTCCGGCTTCTTCCACCACTAAAACTGGTCGTCATGATATAGCTGAAATATTGCTGAAAGTGGCATTAAACACAATAAATCAAATTAAATCAAATCAAATACAAATGTACACTCTACATGCAGTACATCATTAGTAACTCCTTGAGTGATACAATAGAACAATAAAATATGCACACGTTTTTTTTATTTATACAACATGGTTTTTTTTAGATATAGGTTTTCATTGCAAAACGATAATTTTTTGTGTTATTTTTTTAAAATCTATTTTAAACATTGAATAGTATTGTGATTTTCTTAGTGAATTCCCTCGGTTTGACAATTCTGTAAGTTTAAAAATGAATAGGTATTGAAACTCAATAAAGAGTGCATTCATATTACAAGTGTTTATTGCATTGAAACCCCTTGAAGATCGTTAAAAAAATTGTGCATTATGTAGTGTGTGTAAGATTCTGGTCTTCAATGCAATAAGCATTTTCTGATCGACATACAAATAAACAAAATGCTGAGGGCCATCTAGAATTGATGATCCCCACTTAGTTTTCTACAGGAACATTGAACAAATATTCCGGCCAAGTTTCTCTCTTATTTACGGTTCAGTTGTTTCAGATAAAAAAGATTCATTCATTTTTCATATGGTTCCATGGTAAAGTAGTATCTGCGGTGATGGCCTTCTTGGATTCGTAATCTGCTATACCAGATTAGGAATATGTTATAACACATTACATTAACACAAATACTAGTGTGGGTCTTCCCAACTTAAGTACTATTTGATAAAAATCAAGTCATTCATATGATCGCCTTTCGTCAATGCTTTATTACATAGAACCGCTTTCCAATATAACTGTCTACAACTCGGTCTATCATCCACGTAGGTACAGTGTATATGTAATGTATATATAATTGACAAATCAGTCAATATCATGATAATTGTATTGTCCTTCTGTACAGTAATGTCCACTTTAGGAGAAAAAAATCCAACAATAAATAACACCACTACATGACACATGGGTAGACAATGCAAGGTGGACTAATTACAAACACTTTATAGCATATATTATCATATATTTATATAAGAAATTCCCCCTACTAGTCCGTTTTAGTAACATAATTATTGATTGATTTTATTAGATACACGGCACGCGATCGTAACAAAATTTCTATTAATCGTATTTCTAGTGAAAACAACCCCCAATGCATGTCTATTGTAAGCTACGTTATATTCCCACCCGCGATGAATGAGGTGTACTCGATACAACATTATGTGATAAAGTTGGACCCCACCCGTTGTAAGGTGTGCTCGATACATTACGGTTGTACAATGTTGATAATTATCTCCTGGCGCAATGTATTACTGTTTCCTCTACCAACAAAACCAAGCACCAGTTTATAGCTAAAATATTGCTAAAAGTGGTGTTAAAGAACCCAATACAATCGATTTAAATTCAGTATAAATTAAAACGATTGGCTAATAATCCAGTGCTATGAAAGCAGTAATAATTATTTTGAATTGTTAATTAGTCCTTATAAAATTCAAAGCAATTTGTATTTATATATATAAGCAATGCAATGGAAAAAAACAAGAAATACCACAGCAGCCCCACAATCCAATCAAAAACGGTAGAAACAGTGGCAATATTGATACCTTATACATGTACGTGACCACTCACTTTCCTGGCTTGATACATGCAGTTTAAAAAAGTGGCGGAGTTAAACTCGTTTTAAGCAATTTACATAACAATTCCGAATTTCAAAAAGGGGGTCAAGAACCCCGTATAACACAATAATACGTGAAGTGTTCGTATCACCTGAATGAGTCACAATGAGTTCCAGTGCCATGAATGATTTCTTTTAGATAACTGACAATTATTATTAATTACTAATATTACATTTTACGGAATAGATCTATAACAATCAACTGTGGATCGTTGAGGTCGTGATCGTACATGTAGTTGGATTTATGACTACCTATGCATTCATCAGTGCCTGTCACCACACAGCGTTGTGAGCTCGAATCCCGCTCATGGCGAGGTGTACTCGATACCACATTATGTGATAAAGTTTGTCAGTGACATGCGGCAGATCGGTGCTTTTCTCCTGGGACTCCGGTTTCCGCCACCAATAAAACTGAAATGTTATTGAAAGTGGCGTTAAACACAAAAACCCAAACGATCAACTGAAATTAGCAATTATCAATAATACTGTCATTTTCTCTGTTTTAACCATGTTGTGAGTGTTCAGTGCCACTTATTTCAAAATTTTGATTCATATCTTGCATGTCAATTTAATTGGAAGAAGAAACACAGACCAGCCATACAATACTGAAAATCTTTACTATTTAAAATTGTGTCTTCTCCACGGAGAATATTTTTTATTATACATTTATTGTATTTGTTTTCATTCTCCGAGCGCCACGGGGAAGATTAACTTTATATTGACTCATGTGTTACCCTCTTAAAATCAAATAAAATAGTATTATTATTATTATCCTATTGTAGTTTCTCCTTTGGATAACTTTCTACACCAAATCTCTGTTGATAGATCGCCCAATCGTCTTAATGAACATGTAGTACATGTATACTGGGACGACTTTCTCTACTATCAATTAACACATTATGTAGTGGATAATATACTCCAACTGTAGATTATTAACAAAATTCTTTCGAGTGAATATAATCGTTTATGTTTAGATATTTCAAGGTCTTTCAAGTGTCCCAAATGTTCACCTGTGGTCTGTCTGATTTGTTGAGTTGCGGTCGGTTCGTTGGTTGTTTTTGCATTGCGAAAATACTCGTCGGTTCTGAACAAAAATTATGTCAGAACTCAAATACTTGTATCGTGTCTTGTATATATTGATCAATTGCTTTTTTTAAGCAAATTGTTGATATTTTTTTTAACAAAGCTTACTATCAAGAGTTAAATATACTAATTATAGAATTTATTAATGTGGTGAATCTAGCCAAGTGGTAAGATGGAAGTTTTGAGAGTCATAGTAGACTTTAAAAAGCCTGGTAGTGGTTCGAGACACGAAAGTCTCAAAATAAGTAAAACACGTTTTTAAGCCTAAAATTGTAAAAGGTTAAAGTTCATATATTCAAGAACAAAAGAATCAACTGTAGATTCTTAAAAATAATTCACTGTTGGAACAATAGTAGGACGTCAGAGAAATGTATTATTCAGAGATAAATAGATATACAATATTAGTGTATTGTAGAAGAATATAGAAAATATTTGTATTCGGCACGGAACTTGGGGAAAATGCTCGGCTAAAACCTCTCATTTTCCTCCCAGTTCCTTAGCCTCATACAAATATTTTCTATATTCTTCTACAATACACTAATATTGTTTTTATCCTGCAATTTCGGAGTTAGGTAGTGTTTTTTTTTAATTTAGAAAAATAAATAATCCTCAAACCTTTCGTGGGCCCCAAAATAAGTTGTGTGGCGTGTCTTGAAGCTGTATTTGTATATTATACAAAATACAGCACACCTGTATTCGACACATGTTATTTGCTTACTAGAGTGCTCATTGCAGGATAAATATCAATATCAATCTTGTTATTATCGTTTATGTAATTTTAACGCCTGCTATGGTCCACCATGACCTGATGTACCGTTACGAAATGTCAGTGTCACAGGTGACCATGTATATGTTCCGTTTGTAGTGTATACAATTCGGTCCTTTCCTTGTTCATGGCTTGTCACCGGGTTTGTAACAAGAGTGATGCGACGGGAGACACATGTTGAGGAGGTACTACCTACCCTTCAGGAACACCAGAATTCGCCCCCGATTTTTGGTGAGGTTCGTGTTGCTCGATCTTTATTTCGAGCTCAATAAGTTATTAAGAGTTTTGTGGCAGGTCAGTCGTTTTCTCTGTCTACGCCGTTTTCCTCCACCAATTAAACTGCCGCCACGATATTAGCTGAAATATTGTTAAAAGTGGCGCTAAACACCATAAAACCAACTAAACCAAACATCTAAAAAGCAAATAAAAACGTAGCAATAATATAACTAGCAAATCGTCTATATTACGATTAAAATTTTATCAATATTATATGTACATAAAAAATAAAATCTCAAATTCACCTTTGGAAATAAGAATTTAGTTCTGTGAATCAAACATATAAAACCTGAAAAAACACGATTATCATATTACAATGTAAATGAAGTTAGTTTATTAGAATTATGGTTATTTTCGCGTGCCATATGCTTCAAACCTATTATCTGCTCCTGTTTCGTATGCCACCTCGACACACTCCCGCAGTGTAGTGTGCATTGATTGAATGGCAATTCATCCTGAATTCATCTCATCCAAAGCACATTTACTGTATTCCCAACATATAATATTAAGACATTACCAAGCCAAGCAAAATTCCACGATTACTGCCTGAAAATAGCAAACTCCAAAATTCCCAGCTAAAACATTCCTTATCCGACTGTCCCGAACAAATGATAGTATGCTTGTGGTATTCACGTGTTTTAAGGTCATTCGGGATAAGCTATAAGGTCATTAGAACACAATATAATATATAATATGTTAATAACTTAATAACCACAGGCCAATAAAAAGTCTATCAATGTCAAAATTGACCGCTATTTTATATTCAGTATCATATCGCTATATTTTATACAAGTTTAGCACACATTATGAGTTCGTTTCATGTTCAATCTTTTTATTTCAAGAAGAGTTTGAAGATACCAAAGGGGCAAACAGAATCCGTATATCTAAGAAGAACAGACAACACAATGGCCAAAAGGAAAAGTACAAAAGGACAAACAACGATCAACAAAACATACATATAAAACTAAAGATCGAGTAACACAAACCCCACTAAAAACCGGGGGTGAACTCAAAATCAGTGCAATACAAAATATATAACATCCTTCAATAAACGTTTCCCATGCTTTGCCCAAAGAGCTGTCCAGTACTGATCAATTCACCAGGGTGGTGATACCTCAAAGATAAGATATAAGTTAATGTTGTAATACGGTAAGCCTGACTTTGTACGATAGTAGATGCCGTGTTTTGAGAGTGACAAGCTCTTTGCACACCAAGACCCACTTTTGTAGAACTCGAGAATGAAGTAGGCGCATTTTAGCCATTACAAAAAAAAAACTAATATTTTATCTCCGTTCTGTGCTTTGTGTCTATGGTAATGTTGTATGTGTCACACCACAAATACGGGGTTGAATCCATGTGCTCGCAAAGGCTAAGTAGTTCCTGTAAAAGTCTTGTCAATGATAGAGGAGAGACAAAATCTGCATACAAGGGGGGATTCTTTGTCATTTGAGAAATGTTGCATAAAAGATACTGGTATATTTATATAAATGATCGCATTGTTTTACATATTTGATAATTTATAGATGAAATATGAAAGACAAGAATTTTGTGCATACCCTTAAAATATGTCCTTATAACTGGACTACGTATTTGATTTTAGACCATTTTACGATGATCTTGTTTTTTAATAGACCTGAAGTATTGTTGAAAGTGGCGTTGAGCACCACAAACCTAAACCTTAAAATAGACCGAACATGCATGGCGATATTTGAGTGTTATATTTGACCACGTGTTATAAACTACATGTAGCAATGACACATATCAACTAAGAGCAGCGAACATGTATGATTTATATTCCGATATAACGGTTCGTGGTATTTTATTAGTTTCCTTAGGGACACGAGATGCTCAGGTATGAAAAATAACATTAATTTGATTGACACCATAACGGCAATAAACCTTACATAAATAAAGTAAATAAATATACTACAGACCATCAGCAAATTTTTATTTTATATCTTATGATATAAATTTCTTGACAGGGACATCAATCATTATTTATACGTATGCAAATGTCCTGGATTTCTCGGACTTATATAAACCGATTGTCCGGAGTTTCTGAACATCAACCGCATTCCTCATCCAGAAGGTAAGTTAGCATTAAGAAATACATTTCTTTACAATTCCAGTTTGTTTGAATATCGTTATCGTTATGTGACTTAATCATTCAAATTCCATAACTGGCAGTTTAGCTTTTTTCTATCTAATACAGTAATATTGAAAAACGCATTTATATTTTTAACAATTGACATTTTTTAAATTCAATAATTGAAATATTGGGTTTTTCCAATTTATTCGGAAATATCGGAAAACGTATTCATATTCTTAGCATTTGACTTTTTTTGTTCCAAAAAGAGATTAAGAAACATAATTATATGTTCACTTGGCATACATCAACTTTGCTCAATGACAATATTTCTAGATATTAAGTAACTTTCGAACAGAAATTCATAGATTTTTTTTTATTTCAAATTTGTCTGAGACGACAGTAAAAGAATATATCAAAGTTCTTTACATGATTTGAATGCATTTCTAACTGGTTCACTTAGTTCTGAAAGAGTCCCTCCCCTCCACAGTATAGTGTAGGACTATGGTTTCATATTTAGTATTCTAGGGCTATTCGTTTTTATCATCACATTCAGCAGTGTATCGTGAAAAACAGACTGGAAAATGTATTAGTTATGTTTTGATATTAATACTGTATACTTCTAGCAAATTGTATATACACAATGTATCTATATTGATTTGGTTTATGCTGTTTAACGCCAAGTTCAACAATATTTCAGTCGATTTGATATAAATGTTGATAATAGGTACAACATGGGGTGTAAATGTACT
The DNA here is from genome assembly GCA_002080005.1 of Gigantidas platifrons. NCBI lineage: Eukaryota > Metazoa > Mollusca > Bivalvia > Mytilida > Modiolidae > Gigantidas > Gigantidas platifrons. The sequence continues at coordinate 228,884 of MJUT01014531.1, read as the reverse complement.
ATAATTTGTTTTAGCTATTGTATGACTAACAAAATGTGCTCATTTTGCATTAAACAACAGTTACTCAGTCACTCGCCATAATTTGGAGCATTTTAAGGAGATCGGGGAAATGAAAATATGCTACATTCAGAGTGTAGAAAAAAACCGAACAGATTCTAATATATATTGACGATCATTTAGTTGATTTGACACTTTAGTTATACTATAACTAATTGACGAGTTTCATTATCAAAAATATGTCACGAATGACCAAATAACGCAGTAACTCACGAATGCTCGCAGCGCATGAATGAGTTACAACGTTATTTGGTCATGAGTGACATATTTTTGATAATGAAACTCATCAATTAGTTATATTATTTATTATATAGATAAAAAAAAATGTTTCGAATCGAATTTAATGTAAAATGAAAATTCTGTAATTCACAGCTATCTATATAATAATATATAATATTAAACATCGTACATTATAACGAGAACTGTTTTATTCGAGATTACCTCTGTAATTTCATTTTATGTTACCCCTTTTCTTGGTAAATATTCTAAATTGAAATTTTACTATTTTTGGTAAATATTCTAAATTGAATTGCACTATTTTATTTTTATCTAACGCCATTCTCATTCACTCAGTGTGTATGAAGAACATTAACCTTTAACCCAATATTAAATGAAATAACAACTAAGCGTCATATTTCATTGGCCAAAAACAGTATCTACTTTCGCTATTTAGAGGAAATGGCCATTTACATCTAAACATAAATATTCTTTTCTTATATTTTTTTTTTTCAAATTATAGATTAAGCCATTTTTTTTATCAGATGTTATATTAAAATGCCCTTGAAATATTGGATATACCTTGGCGAACCCGGAAATCAGATATTGTAATAATCAACGCGCATGACCCATAACTTTTCATTTCGTTACCATGCGGATTTGACAACAAAAGGGTTATGGTTAGGGTAGTAGAAGTACTCCGAAACATTTTCATAATAATATCATTATTATCAATAATTCTAAGCAATAATTCTTGTTTTCGTAAAAATACCATCAAATATCCATACTAAAACAAGCCAGAAATATCTTTTATTTATTTAATGTTTCTATTATTTCCACTTTCACTTTATTACAGCCAACATGCTGAAATTACTCGTATTAGCTGTCTGTGTGGCAGCCACCTGTGCCAAGTACTATGGCGGTGGCGGTGGCGGCGGCGGCTGGGGAGGACGTGGAGGCTTTGGAGGTGGCGGCTATGGAGGCTATGGAGGCTATGGAGGTGGCGGCTATGGAGGCTATGGAGGTGGCGGATATGGAGGCTGGGGCGGCTATGGAGGTGGCGGATATGGAGGCTGGGGCGGCTATGGAGGTGGCGGATATGGAGGTGGTGGATACGGCAAAGGATACGGCGGCGGATGGGGCAATGGAGGCGGTTGGGGTGGATGGGGAAAAGGCGGATATGGCGGATATGGCAAAGGAGGCGGTGGCGGTGGCGGTGGCGGATGGGGCTTCGGAGGTGGATTTGGAAAAGGTGGATTTGGAGGCGGTGGATTTGGTGGCGGTGGATTTGGTGGCGGTGGATTTGGCGGCGGTGGCTATGGAAAGGTAAATTTGTTGAATAAAATTCCCCATAAACTTATTGCATATGTTAATCTTTTATCATCATGGATATTCAAGGATATGTTTTACGGATATACTATCCGACTTTTTTTTTTATATATGTTTTATTTTTATATTTTTATTCTGATATGTTAAAAAAATCATTTAAATTACAACCTTATACGAAATTGTAAAGTTTTGTTTTGCTGGTCATAGAAGAGTGGAAATTTTCCGTTCGCAGTAGAATCGTAATTTGTCATGCAATAAATATCCATGAGTTTTGCCGTTATATTACACTTGTAATATTTCATAGAACATTGGACACCATGGTCCGGTCATATCAAGAAAGTACATATTACATGCTCTGCAATCGACGAGTTTCTGATATCTTATATCTTCGTAACAAAATGATATAACATGTATCAATGATCTAGTGTATTAAAAACTTGTGTTAATATCAGATGGCTGCAAGTCTGCTAATAAATTCGCAGTCATGACATATATCACAAGACCGTAAGAAAACACAATGAATAATTTATTTAAAAAATTGTACTTGACATTTTAAAATAAAGAAAATAGTATTAACTCGTTGAGAATATTGTGTTAAATGACTCGTTTAGAAGATTGTAAATCTGACTCGCCGAAAATAATATCCGACTCGCTAATGTTAAATCCGTTATTACATTTTCAAAGCAGCAATATACATGTACAAATTATTAAATCACAAATTAAATCATTGTAAACATATTACAAATAACACACAAAATAAAACTATTCACAAATGATACCTAATAATTAACGCTAAACTATTGCTAATGTTGACATTAAACACCAATCAATCAATCAAACCAAATAATTATGTCACAACATATGTTTCTTTTGTATTGTAGGGCTACAGCTCATATTAAGCTACTTGATACGACCCAGGAAGGACCGGCTTGTCGGAAACAAAGTTATCTGTCCCATATTTACACATGTCTGGAGAATAGTTCGTCTATTTTGTATTGGTTAAATAAATTATCGTTGAATTTCGTATACTGACTTGTCTTATTTTTCAGTTTTGTTCTACATCAATGCTACTCGCCCAGTTATGTGGCATGTCGGGATTTTACTCACACGAGTAGGACACCTACATGACTGTAACATTCCCCCATTTATGTGGCATGTCGGGATTTTACTCACACGAGTAGGACACCTACACGACTGTATCATTCCCCCATTTATGTGTCATGTAGGCATTTTACTCACACGAGTAGGACACCTACATGACTGTATCATTTCACTAAGATAGAAGACTTTAGCCTAAAAAAAAATATTTTATCCAAGCCACATTTTATATTATTTTACTAAAGCTAGACAAAATGAGAGGTCATGTATATGTTTGATCCGGGTATCGATTTTGAATGTTTGACGATACCAAAAGGGGCAATCAGAAGCCGTGCAACGGAGAAGATCAGACAATATCTCTGTTTTATGATTTCCATATTGGATTTTAGACCTCTTTTGACGGTGTGGTATTTGTTGCTTTTCACTTTAATAACAACAAATGTTTTTAAATTTGTAATTGGTAATGTATGTTTTTTATCAACCCAGCTGTGAGCGAAGCGAACATGGTTGATACTTGTAAACACTTTGAAATCGGAAGCGGAAGTGTGAGGAGCTTAAACCATTTGCCTGTTTTCGTAATTGAAGGCGCGACCAACACGAAACAAATAAAATAAAATAATGACTTTAAAATTGTATTGAGAATTAAAACTTACGTTTCGTGCCGAAGGCACGACTATATCATTCAAATAGAAATCAGGGTTTTACTTTTGAACTTGAAGAAGGCAGAGTTGTCATTGAAGGTTTCGTAAATGAAATAAATAATAAACTTTGTGTCGTGCCGAAGGCAGGAACACTACGAATAAAGAAATAAAATCGTCGTGCCGAAGGCACACCAAATATGAACAAAAGAATGAATGAACACGTCCACATTAATGTTGCAAATGGGTCCCATGGCAACACCTTGACGGAAGTTGATTCGCCCTTTATTTTCATAGACAAGAAACAATAAGTTTTCGCTCCGAAGGCATATCTTATTTTTTTAATCGACTCCTCTCGCAGCTCTGCTGCAGTTTTCTTGTTCATATTATACATGCTAACATTTTTACGGAAGTTAGGGTCATGTGTCCATAAAATATTTGTGGTATCCTAGCATCATTCATATGCATAAAAGGTGAACATTTTGAGGAATTGTTTTTCTAAGTTTTTTTACTTAAATTATCATTTATGATGTGATCTTAAATACAAATGAGCGAATGCGTGTTGCTTAACACCAACTGGCAATATTTACAGCAATATCATGCCATGTGGCGGAAGCTACCTACATATCGATGAGATGGTGAAGATATCCTCTTCGTAATAGATCAACAGGAATTGTTGGATTTATATATTGCTAGTTCACTGAAACAGTCCATGGATAAATATGACGCTTCAATTTGGATACATTCTGCTAAATCCAACCCAACCAGTCTTTTTTTTAACTCCTTAATCCGTAAGCAGCATACATCAATGTTATAGTCTTTGGTTTTACCCGACCGAGGCTTGGACCATTGATCTATCATACCCAAGCAATGACGCAAATCATTACACGGGTTTTGCTTTACAAGAGTACATTTGTTTTCAAACCAGATCGAATGTACAAAGATGACCACCATTTCTGGAGTTGTGTACGCATCAAGCATTCCATATCATGACAGAAGACAGCAAACCAGATTTAGTTAACAAAAGACAAAAACAAAAACAAGCAAAACAATTATCGGTTTTGGTTTTATTCTTGTTAAAAATCAGGTTTTAGAACATATCGGATGCTTTTTAAAAATGGTTCTAAACTAAGAAAAAGTTGAAGGTCCCAAAAGATTAATCAGAAAGAGTAAATTGAAGTGGGACAGGAAATGATCTACAAAGCACTACACAGAAAGGTAAAAAATGAGCGCCTCAAACCCAACTAACAAGTGGCGGTGAACATGTGCCCAGGAAGAGTTAGCAGTTACTACTCCACTATTTTGTTCAGAACCAATTCACACAATGTAATTGTGTTCATACATATAATAATGCCTGTCTAAAGGCCACTATTGTATTACATACAAATTAGTACAAAAGAAATTAAGTTTTATAATACATGCAACATCAATTCTAAATAACATTTGAAAATTTGAGGGTGACAACGGGGATTTAAAATAAAGTGAATGGTACTATACAAATAGTCCACATGAAATTAGTCAGTGAGTGATTAGTTGTTTATGGCGCGAACAAGTTGTATGAATGTACGAGATAAGGAAGATGTCCGCTTTGTTCTAGACCAACACGCTTAGTTGTATATCGTAGTGATAGTTCACTGAAACAACAGTCCGCATTATCCGGAGAAACAGCAAATACCAATTTCATAGTCTTTGGTTTGACTCAACCGGTGTTCGAACCCACGATCTACCGGACTCGAGTCGAGCACGAAAACCATTACACTCCTGGTGCGATTTACTTGGAATGAAAAAAAAATAGACTCCTTACACTAGCTTAGCTATAATGAAAAAGGAAACATTGACAGAGTGTTTCACTAAAGGTGAATAACGCATACATGTGGGTTAGTGCGTCAATGAAAATTATACTACCGAATATAATATATAATTAAAGCAAAAAAGTGTTCCTTGTAAAAAAAAAAAAAACACCCAACAAACAGTCAGGTGTCCTAATACATTTAAAAAAAACCAATGTAGCCTTATTTGTGATAACATATACTTATAAGTCACGGTTGACATTTAACTCGTATTAAGGAACAAACTAGCTTAACAGTATAAGAATCGACATATAAAGAATATGGATTTGTATTAAACCATATATCTAAGCAATAAACAATCTATCTTCATGAATTTCCTTGACATAACTGTCCCTAGCTTTACCGCTTTCTCACCTTCCGCGTTTTATTAAACAATCTACCATCGACTCTAGCCTCTGTAGCATCAGAAGCCTGACTACGGAGCTTTTAATTTCATGACCAAAACTTTCAAGAGTAGACAATACATAGTCAATTTCATATACCCTAATATGGGATATTTGACGGTAATTTTTTTTTACGTTTATAAGAATTATTGTTTTTAAAATATATATAATTATCTAAAAATGATGATAATTATTCAGAGTTTTCCAAAATATATGGTTTTGTTTATGGTGTTTAATACCACTTTCAAAAATATTTCAGTTATATCGTGGCTGTCAGTTTTATTGGTGGGGGAATTAGGAGGACCCGGAGAAAACCACCAACCTGTTGCAAGTCACTGACAAACTTTATCACATAATGTTGTATCGAGTACACATCGCCATGAACTGGGTTCGAACTCAGACCTTAAGTGGTGATAGGCACTGATTGCACAGGTAGTTGTAAATCCAACTACCATACGACGGCCCCAAAAATATATGCAAATCCGAACAGGAACGGTTAAACTTCATAATTGTGAAATGTAAAATGATCTCCCATCTCTATAAACATTTAGTTTGCTCTTCACTAAATATAACTGAACAAAAGAATGTGAAAAATAAATGCAGGACTTTTGTCAGCGTGTTAACCTCGTAAATCGGGCATATCGTAACAAACATGGCATCCTTATTTATTGATAACGTGGTATGTGAGATGTTCTTTTTCAGAATCTTCACAAAATAAAAAAGTAATTATAGTTAAGTTACGGTGAGTAAGCTTGTTTGGAATGCTCGTACTTAGTTTATCAATCTGTCGTTAGTTATCTCCCTTTGAACATAGAATAATTATTGAAAAGAAACGACAACTAGAAATTTAATCTTGTCTTTTCGAAGTTTCAGCCGGTTCACCCTCACAGAAATGCCAAGCACCTCCCAGCGTGGTGAATAGGGGATATCTTCTCGTAGTTATAATACGGAAAGTGGTTTTCTTCTGGTACTCCCGTTTTTCCCATCAATATAAAACTGATAGCCACGATATAACTGAAATATTGTTGAAAGTGGCGTTAAGAACCATAACGCATAAACCTAACCCTATTATACGGTAAGCCTGACCGTAAACAAAATGTTCAAGTCATCCAAATGTATCTGGTAAAAATACAATTCTTTTAAACTTATTACATTTTGGTAATATTACTCAGATTACTCTCCACACCAAATGCATTTCCTAATTAGATTGTCTTGGATGAAAATGTTTCCGACGTAAGCCATTTGTGTAATCTAACATAAACCTTTACAGCTCATAGATGTACATATATCCTGTTTACGTTTTGATATAGTGAGTGAGTAAGTGAGTAAACTACGCAATTTTTCAGCTATCGAGAACAAATAATTTCAATGAAATGATGATGGCGTCCGCTTTGTACTAGACCAGCACGCTTAGTTGGATTTATATAGTGCTAGCTCACTGAAACAATAGACCGTGGATAGACATGTAGCCTCACTCGGACACATTATCCTGATTTCGAGTCAACCAGTGTTTCTCTTTCTCATTAATGCAGCGTGCTAAGTGGAGAAGCAACAAATACAAATTTTGTAGTCTTTGGTTTGACCCGACCGGGGCTCGACCCCACTATCTACCGTACTAGAGGCGAGCACGCTAGTCATTGCACCACCACGGTCATCTTTGATATACATTTGCAAGTTATTGGAAAGACCAATATAACAGAAAGTAAAAATAATGAAATACAAATTTAAAGTTATATCGAGGCTCTCCATGAGTCATATTAATTATATAGTCAGAAATTCTCTCAGTTTGTAATCATATAATGAGTAAATATTTGCCATGGAAGTGATGAATGGTTTTCGCAAGTAATCGAATACTCAAAAATGCTAATAAAACAGTACTGGTAATCAGATAATTACTATATATTTGCCAACTCACTTAAAATAAAGCCTGGTAGTGATGTAGACAAAAACCTTATCATGAGGCTCTTTATCGTAATTGTAACATATTTCTGTATGCAATAAATTATGATGAGTATGCACGCTATACACCAGTCGTCTAAGTATTAATAATTATGATTTTTGAGTAAAGGATTTCCTCAGCAGGTTTACATTTCTGCTTAAGGATCACTAACACAAACTTTAGCTTAAACATGTAGTATTATAATTACCAAAATCGCCTCATTTGGTAAAAAATAACATTGAACACTTGTTTTTGACATACATGTATTTTAAACCAAGAAGTAGGTGTAAATCAATAGGTTGTTTACAGTGTACAGTGTAGTATTTGTATAATATGTTTCTACATTGCGCTACAATATAATACTACAAATGTAGCCAATTATCAAGGACATTAACCTTCCAGACAGTTGGAATACATATAGGTACAAATTGTCCCCCTCTTCTCGCTGATATGTTCCTTTATTCGTATGGGACAGATTTCATACAGGGGCTGTTCAAGAAAAACGAAAAGAATTGAGCCCGATCCTTTAATTTTAGTCTGTTGTATAGACGATGTCTTTTCACTAATTAATTCTAGTTGGTGATTTTGTTGATCGCATCTATCCCATTGAGCTTTAAATAAAGGATACCACAGATACAAATAGGTCTACTTCATACCTTGCCATTCATATCGAAATTGAAATTGAGGGGCTGTTAAGAACGGAACAATACGACAAAAGAGATTATTTCATTTTTCCCGTTGTGAACTTTCTATTTATATGGAGCAATATTCCAGCAGCACCTGTATATGGAGTATATATCTCTCATTTGATAGGATATTTCAGAACTTGTGGTTCCTATCAAGATTTCTTCATAGAGGATTGCTGCTTACAAGGAAACTACTGAACCAAGAGTTCCTCTTGGTTATATTGAAGTCATCGGTCGCCACCATGACTTGGTTGACCGTTATGGAATATCAGTGTCACAAATGACCACGGATATGTTCCATTTGGCGTAAACACTTTCCGATCCTTTCCTCGTTCATGACTAATTATCGGGTTTGTAACTATATTAACACGACGGGTGCCACTAGTGGAGCAGGAACTGCTTACCCCTCTAGAGATGGGCACGAAATGACCGATTTTGTTTAGAGAGTAGGTAAAATACATTAGAATCAACTAACATCAATAAAACAGGGTTAACAGCTGTGATTTGTGTTCTATTGAGTGATTACTCTCCACACTAAATGCATGTTTTAATTAGATTAACTTTGGATGAAAATGTTTCTGACGTAAGCCATTTGTGTACTCTGACATAAACCTTTACAGCTCATAGATGTACATATATTTTGTTTACATCTTTGATATACATTTGCAAGGTATTGGAATGACCAATAAAAACAGAAAGTAAAAAATAATAAAATAAAAATGTAAAGCTATATCGAGGTTCTCCATAGGTAATCATATATCACCATTGTCCGTTTTCCTAAATGGTTGAAAAATTGTTTTGCAGTTTTAAAATGTCTGTGTTATCTTCCTTTTGTCCACCTTTAATAACCAACAATTTGATTTGATAATCAGCTTTAAATGCAACTCAATGAGTAGCCCGTTATCTAATCCATAATGAAATATTACCAAAAGAGCATTTTGGATCTTAACTTTTGTCGAAGTGTATATATTATGGACATGGAACAAGTAAATAACATTTGTTTTTGATTATTTAAATAAAAGATTTTTGAATTATGTGCAAAACCATGACAGTGCGTTGGTGTTCAAGATTATATGGACATAAGACAGGAAATGAAGACCCTTTGTATACAGTTATAACTGGATTTCATGCTGTTATAAGTTCCTTAGAAAGGCTTGTGCAGGAAACAAGGAATTGCGCATGCTCCATTACCAAATTTGATTTGACCACATGTCTGGCTGCACAGTACATTTCTTGTTTCGTTGTCTACAACACACCAGAACAAAAATCACGAAATACGTGAAGCCGAGTACAAAATTGTAGAACTTTCACAGAGAATCAGAAACAGCGATGATAAGTGTAATAGTCTGTACGAACGCGCAGTTACCATTACACTATCACAGTTTATAGGGGGTGTAACTACATATACGACAGCAACCCAGTATAACAATGTATGCACCTGCTGGTCTTCATCATTATCAAATATTAAAGCGCCGCGTCTGTATGACCTTGATATGTCTGTAGGATGGGAATTTTGATACAGTTCCTTAACTAAATCCCTACCTATGTCGTTTTCTTGTAGAAGAATGCAAATTGGTCTAATAGTAAGACTGCTTCTTCTCGCCATTGGGATAAGGTAGTCCGTTAATTTAGCTGAAAAAAAGTTTTGTCTATCTTAATCAGTCTCCTGGGTAAGACATTTTCCCGAAAAATTTATTTCCATTGTTGAAGTAAATTGTTGATTTGTCAATATACATATTCGTGTCTTTGCAGTATGCTAACTGCATTTCATAATAAAATGCATAGACCATATCAGCGAAAAATACCTGTAAAAAATTATTCAACTTTGGTCAAAAGTAGGTAATTCTTTTATTTACGTTAGCTACTAACAAGGGAGAGTATTCTATTATTTACTCAAACTAAACAAAATTGACACAATAGAAAGGGGTTGCGAAGAAAAGGAGTCAAACACCATGAAAAGTGCAAGATCGTTAAATATGAGACACCTTCGGGTAGGATTTAAATCGTACCATCGGGTGTCACATATTTTACGATCTTGGGTCTCTCCCGGTGTTAGACCATATATTTCTATAATGTTGTAAATCTGAAAATTAGATATGTACGTTTTATTACAGAAACTTAGATATTAAGGCTTCAGACTAATGGCTCTGTGACAGTCTCAAAATATTATTTTAGAATATAAAATTCTTAAGAAATTATAATAATTTAATATAAGTCTTTACTCCTATTTGCTTCGTAGAGGGTCAATGTCTTATTACTTCTATATTCTATTTATTGACGTATACTGGTATCTTCCACGATTTCCACATTAGATGATGTTTGTATCGTTTAACAGTAGTACGGGTGTAACATTTGGTATACAAAAAAGGAGATGCTTGCCATTCTGGAAATTCTAAATTCACTTCCTGTTTGCATTGTATATCGTGTTTTTCTAGAAATTGTTCGCTAGCTTGAGCTTAGTTGTTTTTCTGTGTAGTTTTTCGTGGATCATTGTTTGACTTTTTAATTTTTTTATTGTCATTCTACTGTCGATATACGGTTTCTGTTCTTAAACTGTCACGAAAACTTTTGTGAATACATAAATTTCATGATATTGTGTGATGGTTGAAATACAAATGTTGTATTTTATGTGATATTCAATAAGGTTTTGCGAATGTTATTTATTTTTTTTACATTAAGAGTGGGAAAGTTGTATACAAACGAGTTTTTAATTTAGTGTGTGCTTTGTAGATCTTTAAAAAAATGATTTCCATTGTTGAAGTAAATTGTGGATTTATCGATATACACGCGTGTCTTTGCAGTATGTTAACTGCATTTCATAATAAAATGTATAGACCATATCAACGAAAAATACCTGTACAAATGTATTCGACTTTGGTCAAAACAGATGTTTTCGGATCTGTTCTTTATTATATTTGAGTGAAAGAGTCTGAAACAATGGAGTTATTAAACTAATATTAACCTAGGCATGATAGTTAAGGGGGTAGTTCTGAAGTTATTAAACTAATATTAACCTAGGCATGATAGTTAAGGGGGTAGTTCTGAAGTTATTAAACTAATATAACCTAGGCATGATAGTTAAGGGGGTAGTTCTGAAATTGTGTGTTATTTCCATTGTCATTTATTTGCAGTGAACATTTAGTACTAATTGTGCTCCTCTATTCGGTCATTTGTCTCTACATTCTTTATGAGGTAGCCTTCCTGCAATGGATTCTCAAGAACGTAGATAGAAATCTAACCTAAATCTTTAATTCCAGCGTTCGCCAAATAGATGATGTTCTGTCACAGAGCAATTCTCGATTGCAGAAAATGATACTTCTGATACATGAGAATCTACTTCTTGGAATCGACAACCGAGGAAGATCAACAACTAAACTGTACCACAAATGTTATGACTTCACATTTCCAATAGTCAACTTCCCATTCATCAGCAGCAATATTGCAACAGCACCAGTGTATGGAGATTACATTTCACAATTCATACACAATTCTGGGGCTTGATCCCAGTATATAGTGCTTTTCTGGACAGAACTGAGCTGCTGACTCAAATACTGCTCAAACAATGCTACGTCGCTCCTATGTTGAAGTCATCGCTATAAAAATTATACCGTCTACACTACGAACTAAGTGAACGTTACGAAATATCGATTTCTCAAACGGCAATAGATCTTCTCCCTGAAACGTAGATTTGTCCTTTCCTCTATCACCTACCAGACTTTTACCGGACCTGACTATGAGTAATACGATGGTTAGCTAATAAGATGCAGGAACTGCTTACTATAAGCGAGTGCCTGGGTTCATCCGTATTTTAGGTGCGATCCGTGTTGCTCATCTTTTTAGTTCTCTGTGTTGTGTTTTTTGATTAGTTTGTCTTCGTTCTGTGTCTCTTGCCCTATGTTGCCCGTGTCCCTGGATTGCATATTCTTAATTGATACATCGGTTTTCTCTAACGTTTATGGAAACATCGAAAAGAGCACAAAATAAAGATTTGAGTTGGGTTCGTGTTGTTTTCTGTGCAGTGTTTTGTATATCATATACTAAATCAATACCAACTGTACATCAAACAGAGCGTCTCGTCGATATTGATGCCATATTATAATAACAACAGAACGATGTTTGAGTGAAGATTTCAAACCGGTCTATTTAGAGGTATTTCACGTTTTTTATAGGATCCTTGATAAAAACTAGTACCAAACTAGTCGAGACTTTGCGCTTAATATAATGAATGTCAAAATACAGTTATGTCAAACAGTAAAAAGAAAAAAATATTACTGTATACTAATGTTTCAATATACATTGTATATATGTAAAAAATAAAAGTACAATAAAACTGTACATTTAAGGTTTTAATATACATTTTATGTAGGTAAAAAGAAATAAAAACAATTTAGATAGTTACGATCTTCTGTCATTTGAAGTTTTATTAAAAGTTACCATTTCTTGGGAATCCACCGAGTCCTTTCGCCAAAAGAAAAATGAATGGGTGAAGGCATCTCTAAAATTAATATTAAACCAACCGTATAGAACTGGATTAGCACAGGCAGACGACATCGCTACAAGTAAGCATATTGCATAAACAAGGTTAAACTGTTTATGCATTAAAAGTTTATAGTTTATGTCTGCAGTTATATTTAAAACTGTCCAAGGCAACCACGTAATACCAAACGTTACCGCTATGGCGGTAAGTAGTAACATGTTACGTTTGTGACGTTTCACGTCACGCAGTTCTCTTCTCATTTCAGTTTCTGTAACCGGATCTCTTGTCACGCGCATGCGCAACACGTAACAAATTCTAGAATGAATTGTTGATACAACAGCCAAAGGCGTAAGGTATTGGATGAAAGTTACAAACAACGTGTAACATACTCTTACATTATCAGACGGCCATTCTTCAATACAAGTTTGAAAAACACCCTCATTTAGTATTGTTTCGAAATGCAATTTATGAAAAAGAAACATTGGTATGCAACAGAATAACGCTAAGGTCCATATGATCACTAACATTATATATACTTTCTTCATGTTTATATCTACACAAGCACAAACAATTGCCCAATAACGGTCAAGAGCTATGGCCACGATAGTAAATGTTGACACGAACACATCGATGTTCTGAAGCGATGGTACAACTTTACATAGAAATAATCCTAGATGCCAGTTTTTCATCGTCAACTTTACAAGAGAAAACGGCATACAGAAAGTGCACATAATTATGTCACAGACAGCTATATTGACAATAAAAATATTTCTAGGCTTGCGCAAGTTGTGATTTTTCCAAACGATGTAGCAGACGACAACATTGCTGAATGTACCAATGAAAATTACTGTACAATAGAAAACAATAAGGTACGATTCCGTTTCCGGGTCGAAGAACTTGTCATCGTCACGATAATTTTGTAGTATCGTTTTGAAGGTGTCATTGTGGAGGTTGTTTGAGCTCAGGAATCCGTGTTCGTCATACATAGTGTACTCCTGAGTCAGCATCGACATATGTTCTCTAAAATAGAAAACAAAATATTAATGTCATAACTTTTGCATTTAACAGTAAACGTTGTACAAGCCATTTGGATTGAGATTAAGCATATTTTATTGCTTAATTTGGAAATGACACAAGTTTTATCATCATACAAGGGTTCTCTTCACATAATAAGTAATAATAATAATGCATACGTCAGTAGAATACAACATACATCATTATCATAAGTAATCATATATATACATCTTTTTTGTTCTTTCCAAATTAATTTTACGGTTGCTTACAAACAATTTACTGTTTAGCTGTCTTTTCAGATAACGCCAATGTACATGTGTTACCTTGTTAAATAGTTACTTTTTAAATTAATATACTGGCATTGTGGTATCAAATATACAATGGCTGACAAACATCAAAGTGGAAAGTTTAATGTTACTTGACACTGGATGTACTGATGTTTATTACCAACCGTTCTATACATTTAACAGTTTGATAAACACTTAATAAATACATTCAGACAAAATAATGCTATTTATTTATGTAAATCCCCGCGAATGGACAGCATTATTCCTGAATCACTACAGTCCGTTACGAGAGACCACCTGCCGTTAAGATAAACGAAACGATCATATAGATCACTGCAATGTAAATTCCAGTCAATTATTGATAAATAACGCGGGAAACGTGACAACATTTCATTTTTCATTTCATTTATGTGATGTTGTAGGAATGACCATACTGTCGGCCATTGGTTGATTGATTGTTATGTAATGCCATTACAGCCAAGTGACCAATACGTCGGGTATATTTATGTCGAGATCAAGTTTAACCGAGCAGTAGTTTCATATGCAGGAAAGGTTGCATCCTGACTAGAAAACGCAATGATTTCATATGAATTTTACAGATATATGGGGAATAGATATTGTTTCTTCATTGTGTGCTTTAATCATGCTTATATGTTTGCTTTGAAAAATACTACCATTTTCTGAAGACATAACAATTGTCACAATATGTATATTGTTTATTTACTTGTAGCTAATATAACATTTGTGGGTTGAAAGGAATAATGCTTACGTAGATTTTAATATGTTTACATGTTTAAATCACTGAAAGGTTTCTCCTAACATAATGGATTGTTTTGGTCGTCACGGTTAAATGAGAAGACAACAAAGGGGATTGGGAAAAGCTTGTAATGTTACTTATGACTTCCAAACTGCTGCTCGCTAAAATATGTCACAAAAGGGGGTGGTAATGCTATATTATGTGTATAGTGTGATGGAACAGTTGTTTGTATCATGTCGAGTCAGTTGTATAAACCTAGATGCATAATGTTGAGTAGTGATGCGGCTTACACAACTGACGAGACATGATACAAACAATTGTGCCAACACAGTTATGTATATAATGCGTTTAACTAAGATGTTCACAGGACAACTATCTAACTATCTACAAACTAAAAACCGGGAGTCAACTCAGGTGCTCCGAACGTGCAATACGGTTAAATTTCATTATTAAATATTTGTTTTGATCAAATAGCGTTCCAGACATTCACAATACTTCTGCACGCCATGCATTATGTCACGTACCATCCAAACGTTTCATTCATCAATCGTTATAACTCTCCGAACAGACAAACATTGCTTTATTTTCTGCACTTATATTTTGGCCTGAAGTGCATTGTTAATGGTTCAATTCCCTCCAATGTAAATAAAAAGAAAAAAAGAATGTATTAAATGTTGCTTTGAAGTATTCACTATTGAGATTTTTTGTTATACCTGGTGACGTCATATGATTTACGCCACCAAAGTTGAACCGATAATAGTACATCTTGTATCACATACGTATATGGTACAATATATTTTATCTGA
Source organism: Gigantidas platifrons (assembly GCA_002080005.1). Lineage (NCBI taxonomy): Eukaryota > Metazoa > Mollusca > Bivalvia > Mytilida > Modiolidae > Gigantidas > Gigantidas platifrons. Next base: position 213,347 of record MJUT01014531.1, on the reverse strand, counting down.
TGGGTTGTATCTCGTAATTATATGGAATACATACTTAATGATAATATATGCCATAATCCCAAAAAGGGATGTCTCGAACATCCATTTAATCTGTCAATATTTGCAATATTAGAATTATAGGTAGATCATTCTATCCATGTGTTTAAATCACGTAAAATAATATAACTAAAACATTTTTTTATTTTACTCCTGAACCATGATGGGAAAATTGGTATAAGAAGAAATTATGATGAATTCTTTCCCGTTTCGACAGTGTGGTATTTCTTGTTTTTCAATTTATTAACAAACAATTGCTACTCGTGTAAACATATTCGCCCACATAAAAATACGATTAACATGAAGAGGGATAGTATTTATTCACTTTGTAGGTTTGAACAAATTGTGTCTCGTTCAGATCAATCAAAATACCTTCTTCAGTTGATTCCAAATAAATACAGAAATCAGATACGATATATTACATGATGGTTATTTAGGACTTATATTAACAAATATATAGTTTATTGGAAGAATTTGATATCACTGGACTACTTAATTGCAGTCATTCTAAGACATTAAGGAAATAATCATCATAACAAGATTCCATATAAAATACAAATGCAAATTAAAAAAAACATTAAATAGTAATTTCACACCATAGTTTTTCAATTTATTAACAAACAATTGCTACTCGTGTAAACATATTCGCCCACATAAAAATACGATTAACATGAAGAGGGATAGTATTTATTCACTTTGTAGGTTTGAACAAATTGTGTCTCGTTCAGATCAATCAAAATACCTTCTTCAGTTGATTCCAAATAAATACAGAAATCAGATACGATATATTACATGATGGTTATTTAGGACTTATATTAACAAATATATAGTTTATTGGAAGAATTTGATATCACTGGACTACTTAATTGCAGTCATTCCAAGACATTAAGGAAATAATCATCATAACAAGATTCCATATAAAATACAAATGCAAATTAAAAAAAACCCATTAAATAGTAATTTCACACCATACAAGGCTTGAATTGATATATTCAATTGATTTATTAATTATCTCAGCATTTTGAATGTATAAACGTGGTAGTATATATGTACATTTGTTCCCATCCTCTATCTTTGAAATATTGCTGAAAATGGTGTTAAACACCAAAAATCAATCAATCAAAGCTATCTTTGTGAAGGGCCCGGGTGGCTCAATGAGTTAGGTAGTTGGATTACCTAACAACTCATATAAGACTATCACCAATACGGCGTGGGTTCACGCCCGGCTTTGTAAATTACAAAAAGGGTGCACTCGACTCGCAACCGCAAGTGACAAAGTCTACCAGTTGCTTGCCCCTGGTCGGTGGTCTTCTCCGGGTGTTCCGAGTTCTTCCACCACTAACACTGGTCGCCATGAGATTGCTGAAATATTACTGAAAGTGGCGTTAAACACAATTATCAATAGTTGAATTTATGTTCTAGAAATTAACGTTTGGTGGTCGTTGTAAGGCGATATTTGAGATATATACATACATGCAATCTTATATTGTGCCTAGTGCTATCAACTACATCTCCTCATGGGACTCGAGCATTATGATATGCTGTAAGAAGAGTTTGAAAATACCAAAGGGGTAATCAGAATCGGTAAATTGAAGGAGAACAGACACCTGCAAGTTGTCACTGACGGGCAAGGAACGTATTTCCATATACATGAAGCAGTCGTTTACACCTGTCATAAGCACGAGTTGTGTTTTGGATTCGTCCAGTTACAACTAACGGATTGCACTGTCGGATTCATAGTATCACACAGCAGAAAACTATGTCCTATTTTTATACCCTGGGATTTCCCCGGTTGTTTCATTATACAACTGATCATGGTAACTGTCACACATGAAGAACATTATTCAACGTCCTATTTATTAACATTAGATTCAGATATATTGTATCTTATATAAACCCTTTCTTATTTCATTTTGGCTTAATTTTCTTTGATATTGATGCAATTCCAATCTTCCCGAGGCAAAGCGCATGCGTCCAAAGTTTGTCCTGTTAATGGTGCAAAGTATATGGACACTCACGTAGTGATAAATCTTTATCTCATTTTACCATTACTTCTTATATAAAACCACTAATGGATGTCCTTTTTTTAAATCACATTATTGCATTTTTCAAATGCGCTTCTAAAAGTGGCATTTATTTAATAAAATGCTATTACAGTCTGCTAATAACATTTGTCATCCTCAACGCTTCCGAAATGATAAATTATGAATAGTTTTGCATACGCTGTAGATTTGATTCTCCTAGGAAATGGATTTTCAATCGGTTTCATAAAAGATAGTTCCAAAAATAGGCTATATATTTAAAACAAAACTAATTTCACTAGCTTTCACGATAATGACGGTAGGAACTTGGCAACCCATTTAGCAACGTAGAAATTAATTTATTCTAAAAACAAAATGTCATGGGAGCGTCACGTTTTAATTTAAACGATATCTATTTTGAAATATCAGCATACATAGATATATTTACACTGTCCAATGGGATTCAGAAATAGGTTATTAAACCTTTCTCTCTAAGTAGATACTGCTAATATTGATAAACAATTGTCAGTTGAACTACTAATTACTAAGACGGGAGCTGTCGCACACTATCCTTACGATCAAGTGTCCCATCTATATAGTTAAAGTGCAATCTTGTCAATTCATGTCTACAGTGTTTCAGAATTAACCCACCATCTTTTTTTATTATAAGGTCAACCCTGTATTAAGAGGTCACATTTGGCACAAGGAAAAATGGCCTTATAAGACAGGTGACCTCTTAAAAGAGGTTAAATTCTTATGAAATTTTCTATGATAGGACAAAATAAGGTGACCTTTTAATACAGGTGACTGCTTGATAGAGGTGATCTCTTGGGCAGGTTTAGTTGTACCTAGACACACTTTCAGATGCAATTTTTGTTAATGATTGCACATTAGTAGTACAGATGTGTATGGTTTCAATCCTATTAAAGCTCAAACTTAATCTCTGCTGCAACTTGAGAGAAGTCGTTTCTATTATTGTAACGGTACATACAAGGTTTTCATCTTCAAGAGAGCTACATTTGCGAAAGTCATCTGATGTTTTCGTAAACCAAATTACAGTAATTCAAGATTTTAACTAAGTTTCTATTTTAGAAATCTTTTGAAACAATATTTTGATGCATTTAACCTGCTATCGGTTAGAATATTATCCCGATGCTTTATCAGGGGCTTCATACTCACTATCAACAACAAATTAGATTGAATTGTCATCAGCAAACAATTCAATATTACACGAAGAATTGATAAGAAAACAATCAAATTTAGAACCCTGTAAAACCCTACCATTTATGTATATGGTGTTCGCTATTTCACCCTTTATTACCACTTGTTGATGTCTATCATAAAGACAACCTCTAAACCATCTACATATCGTTTTATATATATTTTCCTATTTCATATAAAACAACTTGCGTCCATTGAATATTACGGTGGTTCATGAAATCGCACATGCGATTGATTGTTAGTTAACTTTCAGTGAGTTATGCGGGAACCAGATTATATACAATCAACCAGTTACGTATCTTGGTATCCTACAAACAGGTTATCCCAACATTTTGTGCATGTTTTCCAAAGCCAGGACCTATTTTCCAGCGTTATATATCGTTATCTTTTTTTTTTGTTCAATGGTTTGAGATGAGAGATAATTGTCTGTTTTGCTCACATTATTTGAATTATTTACTATTATTGTTTAAACTTTCTTTTCATAAGTTGACTATCAAAGACTTTTGAAATAACAAAAAAACTATATCTCCACCTGAAACAATGTTTTAAGTTGCAGTTTTAGCTGTTTTATTGGCATATAGTTATTATTAAATTGTTATGTTTCTGTTGGAATAGTACGTTCGTGTTTTAAACAATGACGGTATAATTATATTTACAATGCACACTGGAAATATGGTTATATTCCAACTTACCACATGTTGTGCATTGAAACTTAATTCGTACTCTCGAGGTAACAGTTGATGCGAACATTTATTTCGGGTCAGAATAATAACTTCGATCATGCAATATGTCCATGGTGTATTATATTGACTTACATATTCAGAAATTGATGGGTTTTTCCCTGCATTAGTTTTATTCAAATGAAAAGTTGACTTAACTGTTATTTTTCACTATATTTGTGTGTCTTATTTTGCTTCGTGTTAAGCTCGGAGGTTTTACATCTATCTATACAGAATCCCCACTGCCGAGGTATTACGACTATACAATTTCTCATTAGATTAACCATACACACAACTACTTTTGTCGTTGCCCTCTCTTTGCCTTTTAACCTGTTTGGTGATCAGCGTTGTAAATTATACTGCGGAACCACCACTCAGATAAGTCTTACGGAATGCCAATTAAACAATTAACGTTCTCTAGATGGGTAATAAATCGGTACCCAGTGTTTGAGGAGTAGAACTCCCCATACACGTTATGGGGCATTTTGACTGTTCGTAGCAATGAACAGTTTCGTATGAGTTGTTGGCTACTTACAAGACATGCTTGAAGATACCAAAAGGGCAATGAGAAGTCGTAATTCGATGACAGACAGACAATATAATGGTAATCTTTTGCTAACATTTAGTGATCAAATCTTCTTTAAAACTTCACCATTGTAGGCAGATGCTGATAATCATATTGTTTATACTATTGTTCTTGTCTTAAATACAGCTAGAATACTACTTCAATGCCATCCATTCAATCAGTTTTTACAGTATTTCGTATTTATATTTTTCTCCATTCGGTTCAATGTTAGGTCGTTTAATTTTTCACTGATATCGAATTGTTCTAATTGGAGACAATTATTCTATAAAATTCGCAATAAAATTACTGTGATGAAATTGAGTTGTTTCAGAAGAAGATCGCTGACATGATATTAAATCATATGACAATGCTACAAAACATCAATATTTATTTTCTAATTTCATGATTAAATAGACTTGAAAAAATAAGGAAATAGTGTCAGAACTTAGACGTCTTTTTGCACACAGCACTATTTGGTTAATTATACAAAAAACCATAACAGGTTTCACAGTTGAGCGATGGAAACATTCCATATAAAATGGCATTGTAAATTGTAATCCTTTAAAATATATAGTATGTTGAACTTCCGAACGTATATCTATAATTTGATGAACTTCTGAACGTATATGTCGACTGCAATATCATTTTAAATATCATTCTGTCACAAAGTTCCTTCGTCACATGTTTACCAGTAAATAAAAGTTCATTTGAATTACATGTAATTAATTAAACAGAAATATGAAGCTGTCTAGCAGCTATTCTAAAACATGTGTTTAATTGTACACGGTTAACCAGAAGCGGTAATTCAAAGAAGACAGACAATACAATGGCAGAAAGAAAAAACGTACAAAAGGATAAACAAAGATCTACAAAACACTACACAGAAAACTAGAAATTGAGCAACACGAACTCTAAAAGAAACAGAGAGTGAACTCAGGTGTTCCGGAAGAGTAAACTGATCCTGCGCCACTAGTGACACTCGTTCTGTTTTTGCTAGAGGAGACGAACATATTATAATAGTGAAATATTGTTGGACAAATGTACATATATACAGAAATACAATATGAACCTTCCGGAAAGCTAATGGGAGTAAAGACAAACAGAACATCGTTAAGAGATGTGTAAAATAATCAATGGAAACAAACATATATTTTGCGAATAAAATAAACGAGACAAAAGTTATATGTAAATGGTCAAAAATCCAATATGAAATGTCTCTTCATTCCAAACAATCATTAAAAAATAACTACTACTTTTGAAACGATGTTCAAGATAATTGACAAAGATGAAGTGAATATACTGTTTTATGAAAAAAAAGTCGAAAAAAACAAAGAAAAACAAATACCTGAATATTAAGCTGATAAATATAAAAGAAAGTTTGAATACTAGTATACTAAAGGTGTAATCAGAACTGTAAAACAAAAAGGACAACCAATACAATGGCCAAACAGAAATAAGATAAAGGTACAAACAATGATCTACAAAACATTATACAGACAATTATAGACAGAGCAACATAAACATCACTAAAAAAAGGGGGCGGAACCATGTGCTCCGAGAGGGTTAGCAGTTCCTAGAAAATGTAAGTAAGTAATTGTTTATTATAGTGGCATGTGTAAGACATACATCATTGCATAATATAATATTCACAGTAATGTAAATAATGATATTTCTTATTATGAAATCCCTGTGACGATCAACAATATAACATAATACTCCAATAATATCAGTGATAAGGGGTAAAGTATAAAGGAGTAATGTAATTGAATGTCTTATACAGCTAAATGTCATTGTATTTTTGTTTTTGTTCTTATTTTATCTTTGCTCCTGTATTGGCTGTTCTTCGATTTAATGTTAACGATTACCCCTGTGGTATCTTCAAACTATATTTGTAGAAGAGTATGTGTCATACTTTTAGGTTTTTGACAATCACTTCTCTTTTCCGATGATTTTATTAAGATACTTGCCCAATATTATTAAAACTGAATAAATATTTAAAATATATATTAAAGAATTCATAATAAAATTTGAAAAATGCTAGATATATTTTAAAGTTGAAATATGCAAATTAAATGCAATTTGTATTGTCTTACCTTTATAATAAATGTTTTATTTTTCTAAATATATCACCAAATGTTATTACCTTATCGGAAAAAAGACACTTATTATCCAAATTGATGATTTTCAAACTCATGCTTCATGGCACGGCTCGTCGTATTTAAAGGCTTTAAACGCCGGGCGTAGGTGGATTGGCGAACATATCATTTAAAACTTCCAGTATAAAGAACAGTTGATCATTGAATGGCACGCTTAGCGATCGTACCATGTTGATTCCTACTCATCATTATACGCTTTAACTTCCTCAAATAGGTAAAATCGATTATCGTTAATGAATGGTAATAGTAGTTTGAGTAAATCAGGATTTTAAGCTGGATTTGGTTACTTTGGGAAATTGATTCCATGATGAAATATTCGACAGTGTATAGATGCATATATTTAGGATTTAGAATTAGGCAACTTCAGCACAAAAGGGTCAAATTATAATTTTTTTAAAAGAACAAACAATGATATCATATCTAAATATTTATTAGAATATAGAATAATTCACATAAAAGTTAAATATGTGATCAAATAACTAACATAGATATGAAATAATATAGAGCCTAAATCACGTGAATCTTAAATAAAAGGTAGAATAAAAAACCCAAATGTGAAGTAACAAACGGCATGAATAAAGAGGTTCGGTTCGTCATTACCTCCAGTTGTTTGAAGTATGGCTCGTGTCTTGTTTACGTTATTTGTGTTTTTGTTTGTGCATAGTGGTGTCCAAGACATATTGTGTTTTTTGTTTTGGTTTTCTTCGTCTTGTGTGTCCTATGTTGCCAGTTTCTCTGGATTGTCCATTTTTGATCGCCCCTTCGTTGTTCTCTATCTCTAACGTTTATTTGATAACAGACAGTATTATTCATACGACAACTGAAGGTACTAGATGCGGCCTGTTCGTCCACCTATATTTTTTTTGTATAAGGAAGTCTTCAAAATAACGAAAATAAGTTTGCCAGATCCTTTAATTTCACATTCCGCAATATTGATGATAAATGTACATTAAATAATCCCATAATCTATTGATCGCATTTATCTCATTGAACTTGAAAAGCTCCAACAGATACAACTGGGTATGTTTATACGTTGACCTACACCTTGAAATTTGCAATGAGACCCGAATAATAACGAAGCTTTTCGAGAATTATAAATTATTTCAAATTTTCCATTGTGAACTTTCTATTTATATGTAGCAACACTTGGATATTGAGTATATATGTCTAAGATGATAAGCGTGTGGTTCATATCATGATTTCATTGATAGTGGGTTGCTGTGAACAGGAAAACTACTGAACCAATGATTACAGTTGTTTTGTTTTACGGTCGCTATCATAATTTGGTTAGTCGTTACGCAATATCTGTGGAACAAATTAACCACGGATATGTTACATTGGTTGTAATCACAATCTGGTCTTTTTTTCATTCATGACTTACCACCAGTTTTATGACAAGAGTATCACGACGGGTACAAATAGTGGAGCAGGAACTACTTTCCCTTCTAGATTGCCAGTGTTGAGCACCAATTGCTGTTGGTTCATTTTGCTCAATCTTTAGTTTTTTGTGTAGTGATTTCTAGATAATTGTTTGTCGTTTCGCCCTGTTTCGTTTTGTCATTTTATTGCTGGTACTTGTCCTTCGAATATTGCCTTTCGTATCTTCAGTCTTTTCTTGAATAAAACAACATAATAATACATACGAATGTTAAATAACAGATACAATAGACCATATGAATATAAAATAGTAAATAGTAAACATCACATGAATATTAGATACCAAATGAAAACATTCCCACTAATGTTAAATATCAGATAGAAAAATAAAAACATAGATATCTTATTTGACACGTTCCTGTAATAACCATCATCATGTAGGATCAAGGTCAGAAGATTTGAAAGCAAAACACATAATAATAGTTTAAGGTCTATGGGAGTTAGAAAATCAATGGACATACAGAGCGTAGCCAAATTCAGCTACGGTGAGATATGCCTGAGAGATGAGTATCGCAGTTTTAAAATAATTATATCTAACAAACCATTGCAGTACGATTCCGGAATTACCTTCATTACATACGCTCAAGGTCAAAAGATTGAAAGCCTAACAAATCTAAATGGTCTAAACAAGATAGCTGAATGGACTATGGTCATCTATATCTTAGGATGGTGAATGTTAGCTGTCAAATAATTACATTACATGGTAACAGTCAATGCAATAATTACAATACTTATAATAAATATATCAAATAAACCATGAGAAAGCCGAAACTCTGACTTCTGGGCCGATGATACCATCGGAGACTGGTAGTCCACCAGAAACGGTATATACTCAATGATATAAATTTTTAAAAAAGTAGCGCGCACGATGCTTTTCTTGAATACCCTTCAACAGAAATGCTCAAAATATTAGGAGCACGTAAACCTATTGGAAAGTAGGTTAGCCCAGAGAACATACCTTAAAGTTCATGATGCGAAAAACAAATACATAATCAGGAATTTCTGAAGATACCAAAGGTACAATCATAGTCCGTAAATCGAAGGACAGACAATACAATGGCCGAAAGAAAAAGGACAAACAATGTTATTCAAAGTTGGAGCATCTAGAACCGCACTTAAAGATCTGGTGTTTGTTTAGACGACATTATTTCCTTTAAATCATATTTGGCCGGCTTTATTTCTTTATGTTTCTATTTTGCTTTAACATAGACATATATATCTTCCACAAAATTTGCCCCAGAAACAATGTAAAGCAGTTCGTCGTCCTGTTCCTAAATTACACAAAAGAAACTTTCTATTTTCACGTTGTATATTAATCCATCTTCCATATTCAATTGTAAGTTTATGACTTCTTATTTTTAATTTACAAATCAAACAATATAAACTAATGACGTAAAATATTGAAATACTCTTTAAAATCAAAAGGTGTTTGTGGAAGAGGTAATTTAGAGCTTTCGAACAATGGTGAATAGTCTCTGTCATGTCTGCTGAAACTCATTACATAAATTTAAAGTAATGTAAATACGTACAATTTAAGCCATTCATCATTATGACACTTTGTGTACTCTAAACAAATGGAAAACAAAAACATTATTCGAAGATATTTTCTAGACAGTCTGATCATGACGAATTAAAAATATGAGTGCAATATCAATCAATTATTAGTCTATACAACAAAGTAACAGTGGAATACCATCGTCTGTTTTGTCTGCTTAACGGAACTAGTTCATCATATTGTGTATGATATCCTTATGGTATGATATATATATGCGCATTTTATTAGGATATTTCCAAATGGGAGTTATGGTCCCCTTTTCAACTTCCCCCAAATTAAATACTCCAATTGTATATTCCATATTCTTCTGCTGACGACTTTTGAGGGAACTAGTTCTTATTTGGTATGGTCCCTTTATATGATATTAATTGTCCATTCTTGATTGCCCCCTTTGGTTTTCTCTAACGTTTATTTGAGCATGTACATATCGTTTCATTTTAGGAAATGGAACAGTTCCAACATTCGAGTGTGGGTATTGTTAGTATGACTCCATATTTAGTCATCGTTTGGCTTGGTTCAAGCAACATGTTTGGTGAAGAATACCATCCTTTGCTTCATAACAATATTCAATAGGTATATACATTGATAATCCTTCGGTTCGGAACATTTAGACGTTGCATTATTTTGAGAAATGTGAGAGATAAGACGATCTTCATCACAATTTGCTATTACAATGAGCTTGAATATCACTATTACATATTAATATGCATATAAGTGGCTCTTGTTTCGAGAATGCTACGATACTTATCCATAAACGACACATTTTAGCAGTTTTCACTTCTTGACACTATATCCCAAACAGATTTTACACTACATTGCCAACGATCAGTATGATGAAATTAATCCAAGAATGTCGTGATGTAGATACATATTGATATCAAATAACAACAGTTCAGTGTTTTGAAAAAAATACCGCATATATCTAATATAGTGGAATCTTGAATAACCTTCATCAGGTATGCTCTCACCACAAGAGACCGATCTGACTGGATTCAGTAAGTATAATTTATGTTACATGCAATATAGGCAAGTAGACATTTGTGGAATATTGAAAAAATTCTAGCTACCCTAGGGAATGTGCCAGACCACATAGCAATGAGATAAGCTCTTATATAAACATGGAACGTCAATCTTGGCCATAGCAACATAATCTGACGGCATTGGCATGGTTTATTATATATATTTAGTTTGAAGTCGACAGTTCCATAATAATGTACATTATATCCAAACTAAGGTTTTGCCCCTTCAGGCATAGATGACCATAGCCAATTGTGTCTATCTTGTTTAGGTCATTTTGGTTTCCTTGCTTCTAAAGACTAAAGTATTGTTGAAAGTCGATTTAAACACGATAACACTAACCCATAACAATTGGCACACGGTTATTGACATTGCATGTAATACTTAACAATAAATGTATATTGCTGCATCGGTTGCACAAATTGCTATTAGCAAATTTATAGAATAATCATAGCGAAGTAAATTTTCCACAGATACAATAATTGAGAAGCATGCGAAAAATACATCCATGTCTTGTATATCACAATTCTCTATAGTATATGTATGCATAAATAATCAAATATAAAGTATATTTTACATAATTCGTTTCTTACAGGCGTATTACTAATTCATTTCAAATTTGTGTATCCAGGGACATTTGTGAATCATGTTTAATAGAATGGAATTGATTACATTATTATTTTCAAATAACGCTATCATGACTAAGAGGACAGAAGATGGGATTGTAGATTAAGGTCTGCGAAACCTGGTTAAATTTACGATTACTCATGGTCTCAAAAATAGTTATCCCAATGATCTTGCAAGTACTTACAAAAGGTTATTTGAACTTTGGAACCTTTTTATGGGTCTTTGTTGTCCATTACAGAGAATCAAACGAAATGCGCATACACCATATAACTATATTTCTATTTTACTCCCCAGTCATTTGCACTTTATTAATAAACGTTAGACAAAACCGAAGAGACAACCAAGAATGGACAATCCAGAGACACTGGCAACATTGGGCACCTAAGACACGCGACGAAGACAAACAAATTAATAGCAAAAACAAAACCACAACACAGAAAGCTTAAAAGATGAGCAACTACATTTGTTGTTGATAATTTATACAGATAGAAAGACAGAATCGTCAACTTGTAACAAGTATTTAATAGAGGTGCAACTAAAACTGTGCTGCAACATGGTAGTCACATCAATTTAAGAATGGGAACGGTTAAAAACAAGAAATTATAATCAAAGAATTCTTGAAAAAATCAGTTGAAATATCTCTGTGATTTCTATGGAAATAGTTTTGCGTAAATGTCAGACAATCACGGTCTAATTGACACGGAGATGTTCATAAAAGATGTATAACATGAATGAATTAAAGGGTCTTATTGGAAGCCATGGTCCATAATTCATTATTGCAGAATTTAAGTTAAAATGACATAGTTCCTTTTCGTGGGGAAGACTGAACTGCAAACACTACACACAACACTAAATCATGCCAAAACGTCATATGCGTGTGGTCTTTAATTGAAGCTAAACTCAATTTACTTGGAATCTGTCCATTTAACAATATATACATGCAAGTACATATATTGCCCGTTTAAACGATAACTCTAAAACATATTTAATGAATGTTATACGGCTTTGATATACACAGCTTTCATCTGTACATGGTATGGTATAAGATTATCCCACCATAATGGAATTCCTGAAGAGGATATTGTAGTTTCTCTTTGTATTTTCATTATGTTAGCTCTGCTGCAAAAATGAGATAAAACATGAGACTCGGAAAGTAATACGTTGGAGGTTGAAGATCGTACGCTTATACGACTCAAGAAATAAAGAATTTCGTGCTTTAAGAAATTTTGAGCATAATATGACAAATTTGATTTTTATTAACTACTTTGTTGGTTTTTGTCAAGTAACATCTTATGAACGTAAATACTCCTTAATCTTATAACCTTCAATTTAATTGGTTGGATCTCCCCATGTTTTAATTAATCCTCAAATTATAACCTTTAATTTGATTGATTAAAGCTCTCCATGTTTTAATTAATCCTTAATCTTATAAACTTTAATTTGATTGGTTAAAGCTCTCCATGTTTTATTTAATCCTTAACCTTATAACCTTTAATTTGATTGGTTAAAGCTCTCCATGTTTTAATTAATCCTTGACTTTATACCATTTAATTTGATTGGTTAAAGCTCTCCATGTTTTAATTAATCCTTAACTTTATATCCTTTAATTTAATTGGTTAATCTCTCCATGTTTTGTCTTAGAAAATAAAGAACGCTCTATTTACACTGTCAAGCGACATCTGATGCCTATATATTAATCACAAGGGGTTTACATGATACGTTTTATCTGAAACTTGGTTGCCTTCCTAATCTTTAAATATAGCCGCTTTATCGTTGAAGTGTGCTAATATAGGCTTACGTTAATGCGAAACATTACAGCACCAATATGCGATTCCCAGAATCAAATGTCCAGAGTAATGTAAAATTAATTGCCATAAGTCTATTACATTTTTTATAGCTTTAATCTGTACACCCACTAATATACTGTTACACAAGTAATAGGAAAACGCCTGTTAAAAGTATAAAGTGACATATACATCTATTAAATGTATCTAAAAATCGACTTATTAATGCTTTTTTATCATATTTGTGGTATTTTGTGCTTTAAAATTATAACGTCATTTATTAGGTTAATGAAGCTGGCGTAATGTGATACAATAATTGATGTCATAACGTTATATTCGTCAGTTCGACAAAAATGTTCTTATGTGATACGCTGTATATTGATTGTCCGTCTATATCCGTCATTTATCTATTGTACGATGATTATCAGTCATGATGAAATTCAGAAAAGAGTAATAGTTTACAACATGACATTTCAGAAGAAGCCTGTGTATCTCTTTCATGAGACTCTGTTGTAATGATTTGCGTGTCTTCTCCGAATGTGGTAGATCATTGGTTCGACCTCCGCTCTGACCATGATACCATAGATAATAGATAAAATTATCTTAGCTCTCCATAAAACATGTGACTTTAACTTAAGTATAATGCAAGCAAGTGACATTGTTTGTCCCTTTTCTTTTGACCATTGTGTTGTCTATCCTCCTTCGAATTGCGAATTCTTATTAACCATAAATGCATAAACTAAGGCTAAAATATGAATACCAAACGAAGCTCTACCAGAAAAAAATCACAATCCGGATAGAAGACAAGCAATACTTTTGAAATTCAAAAGAACCTCACAATATTGGATAAAACACACAACAAATGAAGAAGGTCTCAACATTGTTCTCACACATGCATCGTACTGAACATCACAAAGTCCAACGTAACAGTTAATAAAATATAATGGAACAACATGCTTAAATATTTTTTTTTATATTTAGAGAAACAATATATTCCTACTTGTTAATTGCTTAGATTACACTTATCAATTTATTTCCTACACAATGATGAAATGAAGGATTTAACAGTGATGGTAACAAATATTCCACCAATATCGACGATGCAAACAACCACCTGGCATCTAAAATCATAAAACAAGTTCAGGTGTGTCAGTTTCGTGTTAACAACCTTAGGATGGACCCTTATTGTCCACTGGGTATTGATGATGGTTCCCTTGGTTTAATACATAGAACTGCTAAGAGAGTCCCCAATTGACGGACAAGGGATTACCTCTCTATAGGGGTGGCGAGGTTGTCCTGTTCTCTGGACGTTAAAGACTCCGTGTGATTCAAAAGAAAAATAGGCAGGTTAAAGCAAACTTATTATTCTTTTCCAGACAGATTAGGCAATATAAAATAATGGATCATCCACATTTTACACTTTTTTATATGTAGGGCATACAACTTGCTAACGTGTTGGTCTGTGTGATGTTTTATCACACACACAATCATTGTTTTTCAACCAGGATGTCAATTTCGCGTTGCCCTAACATGTCACACTACGATTGTCCTTTAAATGTACAAAATATTGTTTAACTCAATTGACAATAGGAATTGAACATAAACTTTATAGTTAGTTAACGGTCTTCCGGCGATTGAGTACGGGTTTGTTAAATAAATAAAGTATTTCCGTTCAAATCGTTGGAGAATTATCACTGATATGTTTAGTTTTGTTATGATTTCTTTTAAATCATGATTCCATCAGATATGTGCTTGAAAAATCAATATCTCTTCAATAATTGTCATTTTTTATCACCTCTCGGCTTCCTATTCCAAGAAAAATTCCATTAACTTGTTTACATCCAAATACCACATGGCATAAAAAGGGCGTCAAAAAATAAATAGATATGTCCTGAGAGCATATTATATGTACTAACGGTAAATATTTAAAAAATAAATTAAAAGCCCACTTTGTATAGACAAACAAAACAGTAACATCTGCTCTCATGGAATAACACTGAACTTTATACGAAGTTACTCAGTACGTTCATATCGTAAAGCATCAGGCTTAGATATGTCGAACATTTTTGGTCATTTCAATACATTTTCCAAGATAAATAATGACAGATTACCGGTGTGAATTAATAGGATCTAGACCTACCATTGGAAAGTTCAAGTTCTGCGAAAGGGGTAGCCTCTGATTGTGCTCGAAGTGATGAAGGTTTCAAAGTGAATGTCTCAGGTTTGGGGAATGTAATGTTCCTTGCACTTAAATGGAAACTTGCACCAGCTTCTTATTAGTTATCGTTTAATAGGAGTGAACGTTAGTGAGCCGTTACAAGACAAACTTTTTCAACCCTAATAATAACATCCTTTGGCAATCTAAACTGTCGCCAATAGACAAATCTCAAGGCCACATGTATTGAAATGTTCAGCGTACTCTACAGGAGTGCAGACAAACGTTCAGCGTACTCTACAGGAGTGCAGAAAAACGTTCAGCGTACTCTACAGGAGTGCAGACGAATGTTCAGTGTACTATATAGGAGTGTAGACAAACGCCTATTGTTCAGTGTACTCTACAGGAGTACAGACAAACGTTCAGCGTACTTTACAGGAGTGCAGACAAACGTTCAGCGTACTGTACATGAGTACAGAGAAAGGTTCAGTGTACTCTACAGGAGTGCAGACGAATGTTCAGTTTACTCTACAGGAGTGCAGACAAATGTTCAGTGTACTCTACAGGAGTGCAGACAAACGTTCAGTGTACTCTACGGGAGTGCAGACGAATGTTCATCGTACTCTAGAATAGTGCAGACAAATGTTCAGTGTACTCTACATGAGTGCAGACAAACGTTCAGTGTACTCTACAGGAGTGCAGACAAATGTTCAGTGTACTCTACAGGAGTGCAGACAAATGTTCAGTGTACTCTACAGGAGTGCAGACAAACGTTCAGTGTACTCTACGGGAGTGCAGACAAATGTTCAGTGTACTCTCTACACGAGTGCAGACAAATGTTCAGTGTACTCTCTACACGAGTGCAGACGAATGCTCAACGTATTCTACATGAGTGCAGACAAACCGCCTATTCAATCTCCAGCATGGTAAAATCAAAGACTGTCAAATTGCAATTTTTTGCATCTCGTTTAATATTTGAGATAACAAACAACTTGTTGCCATGGAGTTAGAATCATGTGTCCGCGTGTTGGGACTGCCACCCCTATTCAAACCTAATGTGCTGGTTAAGTACAGAGCAATCATCATCATCATCATCATCATCATCATCTCAAAGAGTAACTTGGTTTTTTTCTTACAATGATATACCTGAATAAATGCTGACAACTACCCACTCAATCACGATGCTTGGAATGTATCCCTAAAGAGAGAGACAGAGTTCAAAAGTTTCCAAAACTGTATCGATATTATTTCTAAACAAACAACTGATCGTGCATATAATGGGAAAATATGTTCATAACAGGAAAGTGGCAACATATACCACATTTACAATCTACAAGAGTAAATCAAGTTCTAAATGCATGTACTTCCGTTCGAAGTGACATGTTTTATTTTCTGACATAACGTGAATAAACTCCATTTTTGTATATGGGGGGTGGGGGGGCACTACTGATTTCTCCTCAAATAATGCAGATTTTCCTATATTTTCGAATAGATGATTTTCAGTGTCACCTGTTAGATTATGTTTAGTGACACAAAATTAAAATATTTAAATTTATTCATGAAAATTTGAAATGTCGGATCGAATGATATAATAATAAAACCTTCAATTAGTTATGAAACCATGAAAGAAAGACAGTTTCAAAAGAGGAATATCAAATTTCAGACCTTAAAGTCATTAATCAAAAAGAAATTACACGTTTCTATAATAAGAATTGAAAAGATTTTCATAATTGTGAAGGTTAATTAGATTAAACCAATTAGAATATGACGTATAGATAATGACGGGAAATTCCGGTCTTTATTTGTATTGTGGAATACCGTTGACGATTCAACTAAATTTGATTTTTATGGTCAATGTTTTATAAATTCATAATATATTTTGTAATGATGTTGTATTCTCGCTAATAAACAGAAAGAAACCGAAAGTGCACGAACCCTTATGATGATTCAAAACCATTGTAAAATTGCTTTTGGCTCGAAAACTTGTTACAAAACAATGTTTGGTTATGGAAGCTATAATATGTAGCAATATTGAATCTACTTATTCGTGGTAAAAGAGACATTCCCTGACATTAATGAGCTACGAGTGATAAATAAATTTGAGAAGAAGCACGATCGCTATTAAGCTTACTATGACATAAACAAGTATCATTTTCAGTGCCAATTTATTCTTTGATTATTGGAAAATTTAAATTCTAATTACAACTGAAAAAGTCATGCTGAATTTTAAGTTTCATTTAATTTACACTTGTATTAGATTTCGATGAGACTGCTGGGAAAGTAATTTGTACTGTTATATATCAATCTAAAGAGATTCGAAAAGCTTTCTTATTGCAAATGTACAATTTAAATCGTCTTAGTACTTTACATTATAACACAATAAATTGCTGGTTAAATTATTTCTATGTGATCATATAAAGCCCATAAGGTATCTCATTTTATCCTGTACTTGTTTTATTTCATGCGGTAAATTGCATTAACCGGATATTTTTTTGCGTTATATGCTGTCACTGACTGAAATATAGATTTTTCTGGTACTCCATGTTTACCTGTTGAGCTTTGGAAACCTAGTTGTAAATCCAGTTCACTTCTTGTTGACAGAAAATATCAAAAGGGGAAGTCATTTAATTCAAAATATAAATGTAGACAGAATTTTCTACAGGATGAGCACAATACTAATGCAGCGTCTTAAAATATAAAGCTTATGTGTATGAAGCTGCAAAACTGGGATAAAGTCGATGTTCGTCGTGCCTTTCTTCAGTTTTGCATTAAGACAACATGGAGAATGACTTCTGACTGACACTGGGAAAGTATGAAAAGCTGGTTAGACGACAAGTTTGGTAGCGCGGAATTCTCGAAACATTTTACCCAAAATGTTACACTCAATCAACTAGTCCTCCGTGATCTATGGATGTTGTACCCAACTACAATGATGTTCATGGGACTATGGGTTGAAGAGTAGATTACACGAGGGACAAGAGCACACCGGTTCATATAGTAAGAAAAGTAAATGGCAGTAAACTACCGGAGAACGTACCAAGTCAATACCCACATATACTTTATACTAAATATGGATGTTTTGCCCTTTGGTCTTTGTTTTTGCTTTCTCTAAAGGAATGACTTATGTTGTTTTGACGGTTCGGTATTGTTGTTTTTGCTTTCTCTAACGGAATGTCTTATGTTGCTTTGACGGTTCGGTTTTGTTCTTTTTGCTTTCTCTAACGGAATGTCTTATGTTGTTTTGACGGTTCGGTTTTGTTGTTTTTGCTTTCTCTAACGGAATGTCTTTGTTGTTTTGACGGTTCGGTTTTGTTGTTTTTGCTTTCTCTAACGGAATGTCTTTGTTGTTTTGACGGTTCGGTATTTTTGTTTTTGCTTTCTCTAACGGAATGTCTTATGTTGTTTTGACGGTTCGGTATTTTTGTTTTTGCTTTCTCTAACGGAATGTCTTATGTTGTTTTGACGGTTCGGTATTTTTGTTTTTGCTTTCTCTAACGAAATGTCTTATGTTGTTTTGACGGTTCGGTATTTTTGTTTTTGCTTTCTCTAACGGAATGTCTTATGTTGTTTTGACGGTTCGGTATTTTTGTTTTTCATGTTTGTAATTAATTAAAATATACTATGGACGTTCAATATTGCTAACATAGAATCAATACTTGTCAGAGAAAATGAATATTATATACTATATATTACGTGGTATATTATCAATGTCCGGATTTTTTTTTACCAAAGTAATTATACATTTGAAAACCCTACTAAAACCCATTTACTGTCTCCGGTAAAATTATATATCGATATCATATAATTGAGAAAACCCTTATTTAATTATTTTTAATTTAAGAAAGTTGTTTACTCAACATTTCCAGTAATGCCATCCTAAACATACTAATTAAAGGTAAAATGTTTGTCTCTCTGTTGTAATGTGAATGGTGCTTGTTTTTTTTTGTAGGTTAGTTGGTTGGTTTATGGTGTTTAACGACACTTTCAATAATATTCCAGTTATATCGTGATGTTCAGTTTTATTGATGGTGGAATCCGGAGTATCCAGAGAGAATAACCACTGACCTGCGACAAGTCAATGACAAACTTTATCACATAATGTTGAATCGAGTACACCTTGCCATTTGTTATTTGTGTATTCCATACATATGTCGTGCGTTGAATAACCAAATCGATGGAAATGAGATGAATCAATTTTTAAGTAAACATTTGAAAACTAATATTTGCATTACCGTTACACAGTAATTTTAAATTTGCATAATAACCAATTTCATCACAAAAATCGTATATTATACTCCTACATTAAGCTAACCAATAGATAAGCTTCAATGAGTTTCAAATTATCCCATCACAAACAAATGTGATAGAGCATGCACATGTCTAATAATTCAAGAAAATTACTACCGTAACTCCCAATTATTACGTAAAGTAAATTATGGCATCTCAGTTTTGTACCAGTAAATGCAATATATTGAATTGTAGTTTTACCTCGCGGTATTATGCCATGCAATTAAAGTGCACTAGGCTTTACAAGAATAAGATTTACAGTCTCCTTAATAAAACGTACAAATTACAGTGATCACATCTGCTTACGAAACCAACGCTGATGAAACAAACTGTTGGTATGTCGTTGATGGCCAACTCAGATGATGATTACACAATCTCCTAGTGAAGCTGGTGAGGAAGAAATTCATGTCTATTAACAAAAGGGCGATAGATATGCTTAAATGTATAATATGGATCAGGGCATCAGTGAAAAATGTGAGTAGAAAATTAGCTCCATTTCTTAAATAAATGTTTTAGTAACACATAGAAAACTTTATATCTTTAAATAAAGGAATACAGTCTGACTTCTTTCTGAGGAAAACAAATTTCTTTGTTTACTTTCCTCTGAAGATAAAATAGTTAATAATGTATTGTTCAGGTTTATGACTACACTATCTGATGGAGGGAGTTATGGTATTTACCGCCACTTTCAACAATATTTCAGTTATATCGTCGCGGACAGTGTAATTTGTGGGGGAAATTGGAGTACCCGGTGAAATCATCGCTCTGTCACAAGTCACTGACAAGCGTTATACATATTGTTGTATTGAGTACATCTTGCACGAGCGGGATTCTAACTCACAACTTTATAGTGGCACTGATTGTACGATGCCCCACTATTTGATGGAAGACTTAATTCCAAAACAAATCCTAAATGGTAAACTTTATGTCTCTCTCTTCTAAACAAAAAAAATGCTGCAAATCCATAGTGTGTTTCTGAAGAAGAAAAAACGTTAGATAAAATCGAAGGAGTAATCAAGACTGGACAATACCGAGACCGTGGCAACATTGGACACTAGACACAACAAAAACAAACAAAACGTAAAACACTATCGCGATGTCACCTTATTAATGCATTATGCATGATTTATTGTTTGTTAACCTGTTCTCTTGAAATGACTAAAATAACCGAAACACTGCTCATTTAACATTAAACAACGAATCAATCAATAGATAAAAGTACACTACAAAGTCTTCATCAATTCGAAGTCTATGGTTCTTTTCACGTTTTACAGCTTGTATGTAACAACTAACTGAAATTTACAAGTGAAAGAAACGAATGAAGATTAATTTGACGCTTGCGTTGGCGAGGCTATTATAGGAAACGGTTTTATTTATTGAAATCGAATAAAAGCCAAAAAAGAAGCAATAATCACACAGTTTGACATGCCTATAAAACCCTTTTCATGATGACATGAATGATTTGATGTCCCAGCCGAGGTTTTTCATTGTAAAATTAATCTAATTGGTATATGGCAGTTTCGAATTAATGGCATCATTTAATTATTTCTTCAACGACTTTTTGTAAAGACCTATAACTGAATCTTTTCAAATAAACAGGAGTAATTTGTATTCCCAGCTATATTGATATATAAAAGTGCTGACAGTAGTATAATTCTACATTGAACGAATGCATTTGGTACAGTAACATAGAAAATATATATGACAATGTATAGTTGGTACAGATAAGTCGACGAATGACAAGTGATGTCTGGTGTTATCTGTAAAGTACTGTAATCTATCTCAGTTTTGGTTTTCTCTTGGTACTCCGGTTTCCTCCACCAATAAAACTGACCGCCATTCTATAACTGAAATATTGTTGAAAGTGGCGTTAAACGCCATACAACAAATACAAATGTAGTATGCATACTGTTTATATGATAATTGTATGGCGTTTAACTCCACTGTTACAATATTACAGCTTTGTTGGTAGAAGAAACCAGGTGACCGGGACAAAACCACCGACATGGAGCTGACAAACTTAGTCATCGAATACACATCGTGATGAGAGAAAATCAAACTCACAATCGCAGCAGTCTGACTGCTTGTTTTGTGTAATTTCAACTACCAAACGATCGCGAAAATGGCGGAAGTTCATGCAACATAACTGTATAGTGTAATACAGTGGTATATTTATTTTTTAGTTTTGATCGGAGATGAATTTGTGGAAAGTGTTTTTATTGTTTTTTGAATATATATATGTATTGTCATAGGAAATCCGACTACTAGGAGGGAGAGCTGGCATCAGATTTACCGGTTTAACTACGCCACATGCTAGTGTCCGTCCCCAGCAAGATCTGGATTTCCATCAGCAAATGTTTCCGTTTTTGTATTCATGGAGCTAATTTATTTATCACCACACATGTAACTCTTCATAATCATTTCATTTTTGTTAGTTTAATTATTAGTACTATGTATTGGTGGTTCTCTTTGGTTCCTCCAATTTCATCGACAGACAAATCTAGCCGTCATGAAGAAACTGAAATATTTCTTCTACCCTTAACACTGTTATTTCAATTCAAATACATCTATAGTGTTCAGTTAAGGAACAAGGATTATTTGTCCTTACTATACTTTATAATTCAATTGCAGAAAGCATACATGTATACTGAGTAATATGCAGGGCTATATAGAGAACAGTTGTGTTATTCTGTTGTGTGTGGCCACTGTTTATTTGCACATACAATTACATGGAAACTTGTATAAAGCGAGCCTCATTACAGACCATCTTTTGTGTTAGTTTTATACAGGTTAAATTAACAAAGATATAAAGCATTGCCACTCAATCTAAAGTTCGGTTATACAGGATTCAGATTTATTCAGGGTTCTGATTTAGACAGGTTTCACTGTATATGTGGGAAACACGTGCATGGATTCTCATTTTATTAAGAGAGGAGGTTTGGGCCAATAACACTAGCTTAACCTCGACACTTCTCATTGAAGTGTGTTTACTAAGCAGTCATGTGTACATGTGTATTGAGGGGCCGTCGTGATCGCATCGTAGTTGAATATACAGTTACCTGTGCCATCAGTACTTTTCACCCCTAAAGTTGTGATGTGGAATCTCTCTCATGGCAAGGTGTACTCAATACAATGTTATGTAATAAAGTTTGTCAGTGACTTACGGCAGGTCGGTGAATAACTCCGGGTAATCCAGTTTGCACCACCAATAAAACTGACTGCCGCGATATAACTGAAATAGTAATGAAAGTGGTGTTAAATACCATAAACCTAACTATAACCTAGAGGGACCGATTTTGCCTGTTTTACGATTTTTATATTCAATTTTGGAACTGTTCCGACTGTGTGGATTTTTTGTGTCTTTAAATTTATTGCATGAATAAACGATATATTAGTTATTTCTCTTATCTAATGACACAAAGAAACAGATTGGAAAATAATCAACCACGTTTGTAACTGTCCATTATTAAGATCATATCTACTACAATACTGAATATGGAATCAAGCCTATCTATGCTGTCGGTTTTTCCATCGACTTTACTCTAGGGGTTGTTTTTTACTTTGCTTTATTGATTAGGATTGGAGGATTGTCATACTCCCACCTTTTTCTTTGTTTATAAAATTGACAGGACAATTTCAACGCAATAGATTTTGATTTCTGTCCCATTTGATTCAAATTTGTTTTATGATAAAATGTAAACATTGAAAATCAATCAAGCAATGTTGATATTTTTTTTCATAACTGTGTTATATACACTCCTCTGTATTCTTTAGAACATCCATTTTATATTAATGTCTAATATTAATGGCCCATAAAAAACAATTACTTTCCAAAATGGAGGAAATTGTAACGTTTTTTCAATAAACCTTTTCCTTGTTTCGCTCATTTAAATCTAAAACCAGTTTAATGGGATCTTTATATTACATTTGTGTGAATTATACTGATATTTCTATAACAAGAATATTTAGTAATTGATAGCAAATTGCATTTTCTTTTTTATGATGTTTATTACGATTTCTGTACAGTCGATGTTCGGTTCCTGACTCGCTTGTTTTATTGAAAATACAATGTTAAACGGTCAGGGTCGGTACTAACCCACAATCACAACGTATAACAAAGTATTTACGTCAAATGTTTTGATAGGTTGAAAAACAAAAAACAAATTATATGTGTTTCAGCGAACCCTATCGACCCATAAATGTATTGCCTAGCATAATGTTTGTATGGCCATTTGTTTACAAACAATGTCAAGGTCATATCTTTACCATGTAGTACCTAGATAAAGATAAATATTTTTTTTATTTTCCTATCTCTCTACTCTATTACACATCTTGGTATCAATCGCAATTCATTTAAATAGGATACGCTTGTACCTTGCAAAAGTCTCAAAATGAGATATAAAAGGGGACCATTAAAAAGAATCATGGAATTGCAGCTACACTACTATTTGTCTAAATATAAACTGAAATAAATTTGTTTCAAATTATGAATTTAGGGAATAGCAGTAAGACATCACATTCTCAATAGATTATTCTGAACGTCGAGCGTGTAGTATTTCATCTGGGTTTAGGACGAAAGCAAGTTCAATACTGTATAAAAACTATAAATGAGTGAAGGAATGGGTCAACCAGGATCAACGACTTTCGATTGCTACTACGAAAGTATGCAGAGTTGGGTAGGGACAAAAATGTAGTCTGGTGTGGCAGCTACAAATGTGCCTGCTCTTTTTAGAAATCTACAAAAGAGGTATTTAGCGTGAAGGGACCGTGGCACCCACTGTAGCCCACGGTCAGGCTTTCCGTATTATAACCTGACAACCTTTACATGAGTGGATATCCCTATCCCGCACCGTTGGATGCACTGAACAGATATGTGGGTTAGAACCCTGGGAATCTTCACCAATAACCAGTACAATTGGGTCAATGCTAAAATTTCTAGACAGTTAAGATATGCACACTACAGGAAATATTATACACATTGCCCCTCCTAGAGATAGGACCCATACGAGTACCTCTCTTATAGCGAATGCCACACCCATTAAATAAGACTGCTACCAATCTTTGTGGTGTTGGTTGTTTGTCCATTATAACATTTTCCAATTCTATCTATTATCTCGCCATGTATTGTAATTACAAAAACATTCGTTGATTGGCTTATCATAATCGCACTTTTTTATTGGATTTTCCCCTTGTTTTTTTGTGTTTTTTTTTATAATTGGTCACGTTATCGATATTACTGACAAACTGCTCACTTGGCGTTATTAAGAATCACCAATTATCTATTATTATTGTGACTTTCAAGTACATTCCACTCTCAAGCTAGTCATTGGTGATTAAGATATA
Source organism: Gigantidas platifrons (assembly GCA_002080005.1). NCBI lineage: Eukaryota > Metazoa > Mollusca > Bivalvia > Mytilida > Modiolidae > Gigantidas > Gigantidas platifrons. The sequence goes on along the minus strand of MJUT01014531.1, from coordinate 188,424 downwards.
TCTTTATCTAATGTTTAATTGCTGCTTTCCCGTTAATATGTATATCATGTATTTATTATTGATTGAACTATATATATATTTGTGGTATAATATTAGTTTGTAGATATTGCTTTATGAGTTGTTGCCATCAACGGTAGATATATGGATTGTGTATCACTGGAGTTTCATGATTGATGTCACTAGAGTGGAGTGGGTAACAGCCTACCCTTCCGGGCCACATGAGCTAATTTCCTGTTTTTCATGGGTTCGCGATTTTCAATATTTTATTTTCGATGTACTACTTTGTGGACTATTGTCTGTTCTTGTCCTCATTCGTACGAACATTATATTATCTCGCATCGATTTATGGTTTTAGACGACCCTGTGATGTTTTAAACATACTGAGTTATAATTGCACGGTAAATAAACCTTAGTAGAAACCAAGGAGGCAATCAAGAATGGACAACCAGTGACACTGGCAACAATGGGCACTCAATACACACGACGAAGACAAACAATACAAGAAACAGACACAACACAACATAACACAGAAAACTAGAAAGATGAGCAGCACCATCTTATTATTAAATATACTTTAATATATACCAATAGATTTTTACAAAATGCCTCGGTGTGTTAACTTGTCCTTTCATAATGGAACATATACAGATATGCAACTACAGCATCGTTAGATGGTTTATTTCAAATTTTCAACTAAGAGTGTTATTTAACTTGTATAAACTTTAGTTTGCCGATTTTCACATTGGTTTTAGCCTATTACAATGAACATCTATATTTGGGGACGGTAAACAGACGATTAACACTATTGACGTTTTGTTGTATTGAAAATGCTACTTAATTTGTTTTTGCATGAGAGAGTTTGTATTAGATAGCTATTGACTTTAAGATGGCATGGAACAACGATACGGATTTCATAGAAAAGTAGATCTTTAGATATGTTCAGCAGTTCATTTTCATAGTATATGTTGAATGTTAGCCGATTTCAGCTTAAATGTTGAAATTTCGCCATTTTAATATTTTTTATTTTAGAACTTTAGCCATTTCGAAATGGAAGGTAAAATATCAGCTACAGTTTTATAGGGATCTATTATAATTGTTATCAAAGGTTAACGTATATTAACAAGGCGTATATACTAATTACTCACTACAAACACCTTAATTAGATCATAAATTTAACATATAACTAACTGGGCATGAAATAAAATACGACTGAAACTCGTAAAAGAATTGAAAAATCCGGAATTTGTTGACAATAAGATAATGTACATCATCAATGAAGGTCATTTGGCCTTGTTTGTGATATCATTTTGAATTATCTATCAATTCCATTTTAATGGTTTCCAAAGCACCATTATAATCCCTTTAGACATTTAATAACTCTGTGTACATATGTATCGACGGCAATACAGACAAATCATTGTAAGATGAAAGTCTTCTACCAGGTTTTGTATGATTAAAAACTCATTAGATACAGAAATAACCACTATTGTAATTGACAAAACACTTAATAACGTAAATCATTATTTTATATTAAGATCAATTTTTTGTCTGGAATAAGTAGAAGGTATATTTAAACTCTTCTTGTAACGCCCGTAGCGATTTGAACCAGATACAACTTTAACTGATTACTATGTTTTTTTCCTCTTTCGGTACTCTTTTTTTTTCATCTACTTATAAAACTTACCGCCGCGATGTAACTAATATATTGATAAAGGCGGCGTGAGTCAGGCACAATCTTTAACCCTTACAGCTTGGCGATTAGCAACATTTGGCTGGACATGCCACATTTTGTGCCAATTACCACGGTGAAGGTAACTTGTTGGCCAAAATATTTGAGAATCCGGAAACCTTGGTGTCATCCATTTGCAAACATGTTTTAATAAAATGTTGTATTAACTGACTGTTTAGCCTAAAACTCCAGCAGCACGTAATTGCGCATGCTCACAATTTACATTGTGTATGTGATGAGGCAAGGATTTATATAGTATATATACTATATAAATCCTTGGATGAGGCTACATAAAAATGCAACTCTAATGTTCCAGCGTGTTTACTTCATTTGAATTGTTATTCTATAATTTCGGATGTTTTACATTATAATTTAATGATAGAGATGACGCATTTTATATTATAGATAAAGATACCGAAATATAAAATATATATAATAAACAAATGGATATTACTGTGGTACACTCAAATCCTTGATCTTCATCATGATGATGCTACAGTCCACATTATATCTACACCCAACCAATAGTTAGGAATGGACGGTCATATTTATTTAACAAATAATCGGCTTTTGTCATCTAAAAGTTTGAGGATATCAAAGTAGTATATGAAACCGTAAATTGTAGAATTACAAACAATACGATTGCCAACAGAAAAGGACAAACGATAATCTACAAAACATTTCATAGAAAACTAAATATTGGAGAACACGAAGTATACAAACAAACACCGAGGAGGAACCCATTTGCTATATACGGGAAGTAGTTCCTGCTCCACTAGTTGTACCCGTTGTGTTACTGTTGAGCAAAAACGATTATAAGATTTATTATCAAATTAGACAGAATAATAGCTAAAACGAATACGAAAAAACAATTCAGTAATGATTTGGTAGCTATGGCCATCTTTGATTAAAGACGAAGAAGTATCACATCATTTTTACAATAACGAACCCAGTATTTGTTCAGTTGGTATGGTCGGTGAATATTAAATTCTAAAGAATGATTGATTAATTTAGGTCAATTCAACAGTATATAAGCTTTATGTGAGCTTTATCTTAACAAATAGGAACAAATATATCATGTTGGGTCCATATGTAGCCATGTAAGCTATCAATATATGTAATTATTTAAATATACATCTGTCTTTCAATGGAAGGAGGAAGGCATAAATGTAATTATTTAAATATACATCGTTTCCCCCTCTCATTTCTGAAAGTATGGTGATCCGACTTAGTTTTCTGTTCTACATGTTTTAATTAATCTTTAAATATTTAATTATTTAAATGTACATGTGTGTTTTCCCCTGTCATTTCTATAAGTATTGTGATCCGAATATTTTGTTCTACATATCTTGATTAAAATCATCAATATAGAAGTCATTGACATTTAAGACTTTATCATTTCATCCTGATTTTAAATCCCTCCGTTGAAGCCTAAGATTACATGTTTTACTAGGTCGTCATCGGTTATATAACTCGTCTTATTAAAGGAACACATGACTGATATCTGTTTTCAAATATGATCGAATTTAAGTCTGCACTTTTGAACAAGTGTTAAGCTGAAAGCTAGAATTTAAGTTATTGGCATAATACATGTAATAACATGTGGATAGGGCTTCTAAAATAAAACTGAAATCAATTGTTATAGAATGTGAAACATTTTAACACATGACGTTTTATCCGTTGAATGTTGATTTTTTTTTAAATCACACGCGGTACACCATGTTGGGTTAGCAGTTCAAATCTATTAAAATTAAGGTTCCTTAAAATAATATTAACACAACTCAACATAATTTTTCGTACAATAAGAATGATAAGCTTACTGAACAGTCCTTCCGGAGCACCTGGATTCACACATGTTTTAGGGAGGTTCGTGCTGCTCAATGCTTAGAAGTAACCGCATTGCTAATGTTATAGTTAGCGTGTTCGCCTCGCGTGTGGTAGATCACGGGTTTGGAAACCGGTCGGTTCAAACCAAACACTATAACACTGGCATTTGATGCTAAGCACGCGGTATTAAGTGGTAAGGAGAACTACAGGATGATGTGTCCAAGTGGAGCAACATGTCTACACGTGGACTGTTGTTTCAGTGAGTTAACACTATTAAAATATCCAACTTTGTGTGTTTGTCTAGCATACAGCGGGCATCATCATCATCTCATCAAAATGTAACTTGATCTCGTCATGATATGACTAAAAATTTGCCGATTGGCGCTAAACGACAATCACACACACTCAATGTATAGTATTCCTAATAGTGTTTTGTATATCATTGTTTGTCCTTTCACTATTTTTTTCAAAAATCATGACAAATGCAAAACTAGCACCCGACAGACACTGAAGAAGAAGGTTCAGCATGGACATCCTAGGATATTCACCACAAAACACGTTCAAGGAAATACAAAATATCAACGACATAATCACGATCCAGAGAGAGATACGGGGGAACAGTTCGACATAATCACGATCCAGAGAGGGATACAGGGGAACAGTTCGACAACGTGTCATGAAGTACATAAACACGATCCAGAGAGGGATACATGGGAACAGTTCGACAACGTGTCATGAAGTACATCAACACGATCCAGAGAGGGATACAGGGGAACAGTTCGACAACGTGTCATGAAGTACATCAACACGATCCAGAGAGAGATACAGGGGAACAGTTCGACAACGTGTCATGAAGTACATCAACACGATCCAGAGAGGGATACAGGGGAACAGTTCGACAACGTGTCATGAAGTACATCAACACGATCCAGAGAGGGATACGGGGGAACAGTTCGACAACGTGTCATGAAGTACATCAACACGATCCAGAGAGGGACACGGGGGAACAGTTCGACAACGTGTCATGAAGTACATCAACACGATCCAGAGAGGGATACAGGGGAACAGTTCGACAACGTGTCATGAAGTACATCAACACGATCCAGAGAGGGATACAGGGGAACAGTTCGACAACGTGTCATGAAGTACATCAACATTGCGTGCTGCTACTCGGCAGAAAATATTCCAGAACAGAACAATAAATTTTACGACATGGGCAGATTCTGCCTCTCAATTGCGTCACCTTGGATAAATGAACACAGTTACATCCTAGTGTTGTCCTGTTGTATTGGTACACGTAACTATTTATGTGATCAATATATACTGCATATTAAGTTATATGATCATGATGTTTATATGTTATTCATATCACATATGTTAAGATAGACCATTGACGTGAGTATTAAAATGCTAAAAGCTAACGACGAATGACGTCATATTTTGCCTGGTCTATTGGAAGTTGAGGTTAAACAGAAGGACGATCAATGAACTCGCATCATATTTACACAGACCTGGAGGTCAAAGTACGACTATCAAATATGTGTTAATACCAGTTTATTAATGTATCACTTTTTTTATTATTATTTCATTGCAAGTTCCTTAATTGGATGTGGCTGGAGTTAACAAGGGGCAAATTGGTCCAGTCTAAATTTACTAGAGTCTATTATTAGACGAAATGGTCATTAACCATAGCGTAACCTCTGGCATAATCTTCAATTTGTAGTTGAATGCTATTAGTATTTGGAAGAAGTAATAATATACCCAATCGCAAAATTACTCAGAAAAATAATAGGATTACAAAATCTGCTAATGAAATTAACTTGCCAACACTTCCTATAGAATAATGAATATTGCCTGTGAGGCTGTGTATGAGTTATCAGACCTCCAGTCAGATGTAATGTAAGAATAAGACATGTGTCATGCCGTTTCACTAAATTTAATTCCCATATAATGAAATAAAGTTATAGTGATATATACTATAGGCCCTAATTGGTTTTATTTTACATTAATAGTTTTAAACTAATCCATCTGTAAATCAATTAGGAGCCTTGGTTGTAATATGTGTTAAGTACAACTGATTTGATTTGATTTTTGGTGTTTAATGCCACTTTCAACAATATTTCAGCTATATCATTAAGTACAGATACAATGGTGCAAGATGCATTCTCATAGAGTGAAAATGTATAAAGATAAGGATTTAATATACGTGGTTTACAATGTCAAAAATATTTTTTGTGAATGTGTGACGTAAAAGTATTTTTGACATATGATGTCGTAATTAAAATACTTTAAAGGACTCATAGTTATTGATGGAGATGGTTCACGAGATATATTAGATACCCTCCTAATTGAAATTAGTACTGTGTTGACTATTATTTTACCTATTTTGTTCCAGTATTGTTATAAATGCTGTTATAGTTTTCTTTATATTCGGCTCCTGAGAGCTTGTGTTTATTGTTATACAAAAACCGAATTCAAATAAAGTTTTCCACAGGCACTTGTTTCATACATATATATTTGTTTACTATCTACATCTATTCATAAAGCAAGGTCCTTATCGGTTTCGCGACGGTTGCCTCAGTTCACAGTCGAAAAAACTGTTTTAGAATTTCTTTAGTGAGCTAAAATTATTCTCTACTTTAAATATGATAATTTTTCTACAACATGGTGTATCACACGCCTACCTTGGTTGCCAATTACCTACGTCAGAGCTCATTATATAATCCAACTTGAAATACACAAAAAACACTCCATATTTTTTCGGCTTTTGTAGATATGTTCCTTTGCATTAAGTCGTATGTTCTTTTTTATACCCCATATAAGTCGATTACTCTGGTATTCCGAAGTTAAAACCATAACCTCCGTCGACGTTAACACAACGGGGTTCAGCTGTGCAAGACACAACACTGCCTCCTGTATGTTTCATCTAATCTGATTTTATTTTTCTTCTATCACTGTCAACACTTTTAGCAGACTTTACTGTATATATTAGTAACATGGTGGGGTGTCTTATAAGTAACAGGAACTGATCACTCCTTTCGCGAGCACCTGAGCCCAACCCCGGTTATTTCGTGGGGTCCGTGTTGCTCATCTTTTTCAAATTTTAAAGTGACCCTGCATTGTCAAATCTTGCTTGCCCATTCGGTTTTCTCTGAAGTTTATTTATGATATCATAGTCGCACAACAAATATTACAAGCTAGATCTTATGTATCGTCGTCAATCCAAGGATATTGAATAATCATACCAGTCGATAATTATATTAGATGCGATCCTAAATAATTGTATTGGAAATACACTATGTTTGCAGGACATTTGTCGAATTGTCCATAGAAATCGCTGAAATTCAGTTAATTTTAAAAAATAAAATAGAGTGCCTACTGTTTACATTTATAAAGGAAATAAAGTTATAGTTATGTATACAATAATTGGTTTTATTTTGCATTAATAGTTTTAAACTAATTCATCTGTAAACCAATTAGGAGTCTTGGTTGTAATATGTGTTAAGTGCAACTGGGTATTGACACTTTTACACTGCTCTAATTAGAGATAGAAAAATATCAGGTGATACAATACACTGTTAATGTAGATAATGTGATAAATCTACTAATTACTTATGAAACACATTTTTGTTCCTGACAATCCGTACAAACTAGACAAAACTTTCAGTGGTTTAATGAAATGAAACTAGTTTGTGTATAATGTAAAGTCGAGTTTTCTGCATCGCAAATTGATCGTTTCCTTTGATAGTTGGAAGTTAAATTTTAGTCCGGTCATTGTAGTCTCCAATTTCATGTTACCGCGATAACTCAAATACTCTGATGTCCTATCATCGATTAGTCCGGGTTTCTCACTAGATTAACACGACGAGTGGAGCGAAAATTATTCACCATTCCGGAGCACATGATTTCATCCCGGATTCTAGTGGGGATCGTATTACTCTATCTTTGGTTTTATGCGTATGTTTTCTAGATGGTTGTTTGTACTTTTTCTTTTTGGCCATTGTGCCGTCTTGACACAACGAGGTTCAACTGTGAAAGACACAAAAATGTTCCCTGTATGTGTTATATAATATAATATCATTGTAACACTACAAACATTACAAAGATATCTCCTTTATGCATCGTCGTAAATCCTAGGCTATTGAAGATGTAGTATTTGGTTTCAAATAACCATACTAGTTAATACGTAATTTAGAGGAGCTCATGCGTAATTTTGTTTGGAATCTATGATGATTGTAGGGTGTTTGTCGAGTTGTCAATGTAATAATAAATAAAATAATATGAAATTAAGTTTGGGCCGTCGTTGTTACGATCGACTTGTAGTTGGATGTACACATGTATGTTAATTATATAATCATAATGTATGTTAATTATATAATCATTATGTATTATCACATAAATTCGAGTCCCACTCGTGACAAGGTATGCTCGATTTTGAGCAATAGCGTTTATCAATGACCAGACATGTTGGTGTTTCTCTTCTATAAATGCACCTGACTACAACATTTAACATAACATTCGAATACGTTCTTACACCATCGCCTAACATGGACAATTATACACCGAATCTAAAGTAAGACAAACATCTTTTAATTTGACGAAAGTAATAAAATTGCTTGAAGTTACAGTTTAAAGTCACATTCGAATGTGTATCTCTATTAATTGAATTATACGAAATCTAAAATCGATGCTGAAGATGGTTTAGTTTGCAGGATAATTGAAGGGGGTATACATTTATCTGTTAAGATTAAATAATGTTGGAATGCATTAAGACATTTCAATCAAAATAAAATTCAAAAAAGTCAAGGCTGAACTTTGCCTGCATTGCTCACCAGATTCATGTACTGTTTGTGTTCAAATAAGTTTGTATTTCTATTAGAACATTTCTTATTCATATTCCTATAGATAAACAATGTCCTGTTGTGCATGTCAACTTGGATTGCCAATCCACACAAAACATTACAATCCAATGAGTATTGATATAACATTTAATGATCTTAAACACATATTATTTTCTTTTCCATAAGAACTTTTACCTACAAATGGTAGGAGCTGTCGTGGTCTTGATTGTGTGGTAGTTGGATTTACTACTGCGTATTCAATCAGTGCCTATCACCACTAACCTTATGAGTTCGAAACCCGCGCAGTTTGTCAGTGCCTTGCGGCAGGTTCTGTGGTTTTCTCCGGGTAATCCAGTTTCCTCCACCAATAAAACTGACCGCCACGATATAATTGAAATATTGTTGAAAGCGGGGTTAAATAGCATAACCATCAGATCGACACAAAACACATTCATTTCGAAAAGGAATATTCAAGGTACATGCTAGTTACTTGTGCTTACAAATGGTACAGTGGTGTCAGATAAGAATAATTCTAAAATATGTTCACCATCGGAACTTATGATAAATTTGCCCTGTGATGGTGGATATCTTTGCTGTCCGATGGATACAAGAAACACATTTTGTAAGGAACTATTCAATAATTATTAATGTTCAGTTTTTGTTCAGTTAAATTCCTAGCCTCTGAGATTAACATATTTCTTTATATTCCCGAATGGTCTTGTGATATGACTATATTCTGCGATGGTGGCAGTCTTAGATTCCAATTAATTTTTACACAAAACAACACACATGTTGTTAAGGACAATATCAGGCACATTCAAGTCCTATTTTCTTGTACTATGGTGCCGTCCATCTTGATTTCTAATTGACACAAAGTAAGGGAACAACAAATGCTTACTCATGTACGCTTTCGGTTAAATCCATCTTGGATTTCGGAATGTCGTTGGAGGAACATTCCTACCACATAACAAATTGTAGTTTCAGAGAAAACATTTTTTAAGTTTCATCTAATCAGAAAGCAGAATTGATCCTAGCATCCATATTGGATTTTAAAACGAAACGAAAATCATACAAAACATTGAAAGTAACATTTCTGTTAGTTTCAATTGGACCAGTGGTTTGTGAAAAATAGGTTGTAATGGTTAAAGCTAACTGACACCGGACACAAAGCAATAACAAAAACTAATAGGAACATTTTGGTCAAGTAATGTTAAAAACATCACATGTAGGAGGGTTCATGTCTTGCTTAGGTTGTTTTATGTTTGTTTGTGTATAGTGGTGTGTAACACATATTGTGTTGTGTCTTTGTTTTGCTTTTTTTCTTCGGCTTGTGTACCATGTGGTTCCGGTTTTTCCATTTTTAATTGCCTCTTTGGTGTTCTCTAACGTTAATTTACATGTCTTGTATCATAAAGAAACAGTTTGTTGCAATCTTTTATCAGTATTATTATCGTAGTAAGGATGTAAGCAGTCATTTGAAAACAAATAACGTCAACACTATTTCTGTGTAGAAACAAGGGTCGTGATATTTCGGTTATCATGTATGGGATTGGAAATAAATCAAATCAAGGCATATGGTGTCAATTCCGGTTTTATTTATGGATAGTTCTGTTGTTCAGTTTGTTTTTATAGTATTTATTTTTATCTGATAAATGGCTAATCTTGTTTTGTCAATCTCGATTGTGTCCATGGATGACGCAATGTAATGTTAAAACATATGCAGGATATCATTTATAATAGTCTTGAAATTGTGACCAAGCTATATTTACAACGTCGATGCAATTGCTATTAAAATTTACAGTTCCTGATTACTGTAATTAATAATACATCTAAGGGTCTTCTCACTCGGGCATAGGTCACTTTAGCCGATGTTGGCTATTCTGTTGAGGCTTTCCAATCTTTTGATTATGAGTGTACATGATGAAGGTTATTCTAGAAAGCATCAAAATTGAAAATTTGGAAAGCCATATAATTGTAAAGTGTTTGGGAGAAATAAAATTAAAGGGTCTAAATATGGTAGCAAAACCGCCTGAGGTCATATATGCCTAAGCGAGAAAAACTTAAGTTAAAACATAGTAACTATCTGATAGTACATCAGATAGGTCTCACTAGCAAAATTAGTACATTTAGATTTCATTACATATTGTATTACTATTTCATCTTCAATATTTGATTCCAACAAATTGATAACTTATTTATTGTATTGTAATGTTTAAGTTGTCATTCAGTATTGTAATAGTCTTTTTTGTCTATTAGTGGAAGTGAATCTGTATAAAACAAACTTTTTAGAGGGTCGTTTAAGGAACATTACTACCAAATAGCATACCATTCCATACAAATTGTAGGGCGATTGTTCAAGTTTCATCTATCAGAAAGCATAAATGAAGACTACTCAAGTAACATTTCTGTTGATTTCAATTGGACCAGAGATTTGTAAGAAATAAGTTGTAATGTTTAAAGCTCACCAACACCGTTGATCAAGTCGAGTTAAAACGGATCATGTCTTGTTTACGTTGTTTGTGTTTGCTTGTGTAGTATAGTGGTGTCCATCACATATTTGTGTTGTGTTTTGTTTTTCCTCGTCTTCTGTACCCTGTTTCCGGTTTCTCTGGATTTTCCAGTTTTTATTACACCTTCGGTGCTCTCTAACGTATATTTACATGTCTTGTATCATAAAACACTTTGTTGCAATCATTTATCAGTATCATTAATGGATGTAATCAATAATTTGAAAACAAATATAAGAAAAATGTCAACACGATTTCTGCGTAGAAACAATGATCGTGATATTTCAGTTATCATGTATGGGATAGGAAATATATAAAAACAAGGCATATGGCGTCACGGTTTTATTTATAGGTGCTTGTGTTGTTCAATTTATTTTTATATAATGTTTTATCTGATAAGTCACTGATGCTGTATTATCAATGTTGTGCCCGTGTATGACTCAATGTAATGTTAAACATGATATGAAGGATATACATGTAATTTATAATAGTTTTGAAATTGTCGCCAATCTATATTTACATGGTAAATGTAATCGTTCCTAATTAATAATATATCTAAGGTTCACCTTCCTCGGTCATATGTGACTTTAGCCGAATTTGGCAATTCTGTTTAGGATTTCTATTCTTTTGAGCGTACCTGATGAAGGTTATCTCAGAAAGCGTCAAGATTGAAAAATTGGCCAAATAATTTAAAAGTGTTTGGGAGAAATAAAACCAAATGCCCAAAATATGATAGCAAATACCGGCTAAGGTTATATACATGTATGCCTAAGGGAGAAGAACCTTAGTTAAAACATACTGACTATCTGATAGTACAACAAATAGGTCCAACTAGCAATTAAATTAGTACATTTATATTTCAAAGCGCTAAGAGTAATTGTATTGTTATATATAATGCGCTATAAAAATGCCTTGTAATAATAATAAAATAATTATATATTGTATTACTATTTTATGCTCAATATTTGATTCCAACAAATTGATGACTTCTTCATTGTACTGTCCATGTGTATGATGTCATTCATTATTGTAATAGTATGTATACTTTTTTGTTTGAGTGGAAGCGAATCTGTGTAGGTTTTTTATCGTTCGTGTTTATATGTATATCCTTTTAGATATATCTAGAGGGGAGGATTGTTATCACATTAACATATTTAATCCCGCCACATTGTTATGCCTGTTTCAAGCCAAGACCTGGATTTCTAACGTCATATATCATGGGGGGAGGGGAGGGGAGGTGCTCAGTGAGTCAAGATGAGAGCGATTGTTCGTTTTTTTTTATATTGGTGAAATTGTTGGCCAACATAGTTTAATCTTGCTTATAAAAAAAAATCCCAAAGCGTTCAACAAATAAATATTGAGTACAATTTTGTACAGCATTGTACTTATGAAGATGAATATTCGTATAAATTACACATACATAACTATATATATGATTTATGGATTCATTAAATAGAAGATGGTCAGCTCGGAAGATCAACATTCGATATGTCGTTTAACAGATAAACAATTTCTTATGTTATGTAAACAAATTATTTTATCAATTATTCAGAGATGAATGCAAAAAAAATATATATATTGTTGTAGATATCATCTACATGTTAATATATTATTTTCAATAAGGAGAAAATGGGTGAATAACAGTACAGGTTTATTATTTATATGCATGCGCTAACTTCTATGTAATTAAAAAAAGCCTAAAACAAAACATGTTTTACCTATAATAAAACAAAATACGTTTCGCCTGTAAACAAGAACAGAAAAACTCAGTTTACAAATAACCTTAAATAAAAACTCATTTTATCTTTTTTGTCTTGTTATCTTCAGTTACAACACTCTTCCAAAGAAAAACAATGTCCACACAATGGAGGTGGTACATTATTTTACATGTTTACATTATTAAACAAGTATAAAGATGAAGATTACACGAAAAACCGTGATTTGAAAATTTTAATCGTTTTAAAAGTGTACAGAGTGCTAATAATTTCCTACGCATATATAACGTTCAATATTCGAACGTTCTTTATATTTAACTTAGCTGCGGAACCGTAGCCCTTATGGTCCTTGGCCAGTTTTCTGATATTTGCGGACCATAGGGGCTACGGATTTCACCCTATCAAAAACTTTCGAAAATGCGCGGTGAAAATTTTGCGCACCTTTTTTGCAAATTATTGTCATGAAATCGGGTCCGAGAACGATCAAACATATATGTATCGTTTCGTTAGATATTTATCTATATTCTTCTATACTTACTTACCTATTAATATTCGTGTCCAGCTCGTAATCATAACAACTGTCTCGATATTACCACGATGACAAGATGGCGGAACGAAGTAGGCGGTATCAGTTAATATCGAGACATTTGTTATGATAACGAGCTGGAAATGATTGTTAATATGTAATTAAGTATAGAAGAATGTAGATAAATATCTCACGAAGCGAAATATATATGTTTGATCGTTCTCGCACACGATTTCATGACAAAAATTTGTAAAAAATCGGTGCAACTTTTTCACCGAGCATTTTCGAAAGTTTTTGATAGGGTGAAATCCGTAGCCCTATGGTCCGCAAATATCAGAAAACTGGCCAAGGACCATAAGGGCTACGGTTCCGCAGCTATATTTAACTCTGCTCACCCAATTATACGTGAGGTTTGTAGAACACATAAACTTAACTTAACCACAGTCACTTGAAGTTAAGTTGGCGTAAAACACCAATCAATCAATCAAAAATAAGGGAATAAAATAAGAAAAACTTCAAAAAAATAAGGGAACTTATGAAATGCGTTTTTTTTTCGCGCCAAAATGTAAACAATGATTAACTGACGACTGCCTGGGCCAAGGGATGTGCTTTAACAGCCTTTGTCAACTCATGGCATGTTTATTTACTCATCGGTAATGTTTTAACCTACAACCATCCCCTATCTGCGACGATTCGACAACTTTTTCATCAATTTCGTGCCTAATTTCTATGAAACGGCTTCTATGGTGGTAATGTCCCGTAGTGAATAAAAACTTAGACTAAACGAGGAGTCGAAGTCGGAAAATATCCGGATTATTCAAGAACGACAATTGATCATCAGCTGACAATGGCGCGGACTCCAAAACAACATGCAGCCCTGCATTATTCTAAAGAAGGACATAACATCCTCATTACTGACCAGTGTGGAACAAGAAAGACATTCTCTTTAAAGTATGATTTCCATCATCACATATAATATGAAACAGGCATGGCCATGAATGCTCGGCAATCTGAAAATTATCTGCCAATTTCACACTCATCCAGTGCATCAAAATAGTGTCGAGACATTTTGGGCCGAGATATATCGGGGAAGACTTCTTTTAGGGGCGAATCTAGTCTCATTCAATCGAACTTTCGTTGATCTCAAAAGTTAACTTCCACGCAGAAAAACAAATTCTTGTCAGTATGTCAGAAGAGATTTAATAAAATTTGAAAATATCAATATAAGTAGAACAAGCAAACAAAATGACTTTTATTGCACACGGGTTCCCGGTTTCAGTGATATCGGATGTACGAGAGAGGGTCCGAGATTTAGCATCACCTTTTGCGCTTTATGTTAAGAAGATCTTCATTAGTAGAGTGTGTAAGTGTGTTACACGGAACGTGTTTACAATGTGCAGGAAAAAAAATATATCCATCAGTATGTGAAGAAAAACACATTTTTAACCATAAAGAGCTCGCTTCGCTCGCATATAACTTTCATGCCGCTTGAAAAAAGGGGAGGGCTTGTAACATACTGTCATGTGAACCAAAGTTTACAAATGTAGGCATCAGAGTTTAATGGAAACCGACACATTGAAAACACAAAATAACCAAGGCTACACACTCTTTTACACTTATTCCGGAGGTCATGCAAAGTTAGTTTAAAAAAATTTTTAGGCCAAAGACCTCCCAAATATCTATTTTATTCTTCTAAATTTTGAACACAGAAAAATCAAAGACGTTGGGATCAGAAAGTTATAACATGACAAGCTAAAATCTATTTGGAGAAATACAATGTATGCCATTGTTTAGAGACTAACGTTTTAACTTCAAGAGTGGGGGGACTATGTTTTTTTCTGGGTCAGAAGGGTATACTTAAAGCACAAAAGAAATGTTTTTGGTCACAAAGCTACAAAAATCTTACATCAGAATATTGTTTTTCATTCCCTTTCTTTGTCTAAGTATTTTTGTTGGGAAAATTCAGCACCAAAATATTTTTTGAAAAAAACATACCCCCTCTTTGTCAACTTAAATGGCCAGTCCCTTATTCAAGTCTTGAAATTTAAGCGGCTTCGGAGGAACAAAAAACTTTATAAGGGAGATGTCTGCTAATTTTGGTTGAAAACTTTTCTGTTGTGCTCAGCGAGAAGATGAAATTGTGGTTTTCCATTGACATCAATGAAAACTTTGGCCTCCACTACTGGCACTCAGTTTGCATTGACAATCAATACCTTATCATAAAGGACCTTGATAGGAACAGATATATGCAGTTTCTTCTCAATTCCTTCAGCAGTTCTATTTTCCAAAATAAAAGCACATGTGCAGACCTTTTTAGGAAACATCTCTGCCAAGTTTGGTTAATTATGCAAAGTTGTTCTCAGGATTAACATGTAAAATGGAAGGAAATTGATGACAATATTAAACCAGCACAGGTTCACTGGTGATTATGTCATCATTGACGGGGTACACAAATACCATTGACAGGGTACACAAATAGACGCTTTATGAAGACAATATGGCCTAAATAAATATAGAATACACCAGAGTAATGAACATAAAATTTACACCCAGGCTAAAATTGAGTTTGTTTGCCATACCATGGCCGACCCAATTTTAGCCCCTCCTCTCCCTTCTACTCAAAAGTTTGTATTCGTTATCTAGAAGGGAAGATTTGTTTTCTTCTGACAGTTTTGCGAATTAATAAGCTTTCTCAAGATTTATTCCATGTCGTTAAAAAAAATCTCTGACCGACCAACCCAATCATTTTGCATAGCTGTCGAGCTATGACAAACATAATTATCTTCAAGTCTGGTCTGGCATATTTGGTCGCCTTGACCTACAATTCATGATTGAGTGAGTTTGGTTCAGTTTTAGGGTTTGCTTATTATCTATGATACTATACATGGACATTATATACCAATGTATGTGAACGACACGTCATCAGCAGATACTTGTTACTAATAACCCATGATATTATTATGTATTATGTCACAACTCAATGAGTGCTGTCATTAGCTGGCGTTTTATATGACTGTTGTTTCTTTATTTCAAGATATGTTGGCCGAATTCCCATTGATTGTGATTGCTTCATTGTGTTTTTGTGTGTGTATGAGGGTTGTTTCATGCACATCTTATCTCGTATCCTTTTTTTATTCACTGTATCTCCTGGTCATTAAGGGATGAACCATTTAACTTTAAACGGGAGTGTACATGCTATTTGGTCTTTTGAACAAAAATTATTGTAGATACTCTGCTGTTAAAAA
>MJUT01014531.1:109670-160429 GCA_002080005.1 Gigantidas platifrons | reverse complement strand
AATCACCCTTTTTAATTATTTTGAGGTCATCTTGGATGGTCATTTCATCGATGAGAATACCACCTCTTTTTCCGTGTTCCTTAATACCTTTTTTATTTGCTTCTTTGACCATCCACTGAAAATTGTCATCAGCAATACAAGGTGCGTGTGGCACAGAGTTTTTGTAGAACTGTAGAAGTCTTTTAGAAGGTAGTATAAGCATCCCAGATGCACCTAAGTCCTGATATGCTTGAGGTGAACGGTAGTATATTGACATATGCTTATAACTTTTGGATCTCATCGTCTTTATCTTTTTTCTAGTCCAATCTTTGAATTAGACAACTGAGACTCTAAAAGGACATAAAAATTATATGGTGCTCCATTTTTGCATGTCTATATTGTCCTCTTCAGAGAGATTCACACATTCCTTTTGATGTTCATCATGTACTTGTTCCTTCTTTTGTAGATTAATTTCTGGCACATGCACTGGCTTAATGTGTTCTTTATTATTGGTTTTGGTTTCTATCTTTTTTCTGTAGTGATTTATTTTTGTCCTTCAGTTCAATATTTATAATATTTTTAATAATTACTCATTTATTTGAGGGGGTTTTCTTTTGATCTGAAAGTGTATTGTCAAGTTTCCTTTTACGTCTCAGTCTTACTTGGGCGGAGCACGCAAAACAAATGTCCAACTAGGAATTCATAGAAATAATGCTATTGCACACTTTCGATCTTTCTCTTGTTTCATTCATTGTTTTGTTTAGTAAACTAGTTCATTTTTTCATGGATTGGACTATTTTCCTGTGGATTTTCTACATTTTGTTTCGCTCCTTTACAAATTCTGAATGTCTCGAGTACATATATAATACCATCAATAGTGTTCTGGTTGTATTTGATAGGAAACATGAAATTTTTGTCACGATTTAAAATTTTCACGGTACAGTTTCCATTCTCTTTAAATAGTGTGCAGTGTTGTACATTGTTTCCATTGATGCAAAATTATGTTTGCACAACTATTTGTATGCTGCTACTGTTACATGTAGTATTCATTGAACAATGTTCAGGGGTTTTTAGACTGACACTTTCCTCAACTGGTATCTCTTTTTCTACTACTTTGAAAGTTGTATATTTGGATTTTCCTTTATATCGGAGGAAACTTGTGATGTGGAATATTTTTTGTATAAATTTTGACAGAACTTCTTTTGTTGGCACAGTTAAAATATTAAACTGCAAACTACACTTTTGATGTATATCTTCCAGTTTTTCCTGGCACCACCATCATATACACGATAGTTGATTGCAAGCCTGTAAAAAAAAATATTTAAAATGATTTTCAGAACAATAATTTGACATATTGGAATTGCAATTTGTATTACTTCATGCACATGTGCTTTAAAGTTTCATCAAAATCCATAGAGCGGTTTAGGAGGAGTTGACAATGCTCCATTTATATGAAGTTTAATTTTAATTATTTACATGTGTCATGTTGTTAGAGTATGACCTTATGGGTGATGACTGTAATAGTTTGACCTGCAAAATCAAACCAAACTGAATCATTTTTTAGAATGAATAAGAAAATATGACAACTAATTTGTAAATTGATATGGAAGCAAAGTTTTGCATTAAATTCATATCAGTGACTGAAATACAAATAATGAATAATATGAATGCAAACAAATAAAATATTGTTCTAGATATGATCTACATGCAACATGTTAAAAGGGCATTAGCTACGATTTTGATCAAAAATATTATATGTTTTGGAAATTGGTAAATAGCTTTAAAATGATGAAATAAAGGTAAATATTTCACATTAAGCAACTTATCGAACCACTTTCCGCCTTTTGAGAACGAAAATTACCATCGATTACTTATTTGCTTGCAAGCAAATAATTTGACCTCGCTTTTTCCGTATGCAATTGACCTTACTAGTGACAGGTAAAAACGAATAATTTGAGTTTTGTCGCTTATTAACTGCCAACTTCCATGGTTCTTTGTCCGCAATTAACACCGACTAAAAGCAGATTCACAAAAAAAAAAAGAAATAAGTGCATTGTTGTATTGATTTAATGACGATTCGACAAACTCCGTAAACAATGTCGATAATTAATAAGATGACGTCTATTTCTTGATCGATCTCAAAACACGGGCAGTTGCATGAATTTTCCCCGATGCGCGTACATTTCTTAACATTTATAAGTTACAGAAACACGTTTTATTAAGGCATCAATCATATCTGATAGTTTTTATGGGTATCAAAAATTTACGATTTGGCAGATAATGCCCCCTTAATATATTATTTTTAATAAGGAGAAAATGGGTTAATAACAGTACAGGTTTATTATTTATATGCATGCGCTAACTTCTATGTAATTAAAAAAAAATAAAACAAAAACTTGTTTTACTTATAATAAAACAAAATACGTTTCGCCTATAAACAAGAACAGAAAAACTCAGTTTACAAATAACCTTAAATAAAAACTCATTTTACCTTCTTTTTTTTTGTCTTGTTATCTTCAGTTACCACACTCTTCTCAAGGAAAAGAATGTCCACACAATGGAGGTGATACATTATTTTACATGTTTACATTATTAAATAAGTATAAAGATGAAGAATACACGAAAACCGTGATTTGACAATTTTAAGCGTTTTAAAAGTGTACAGAGTAATTTCCTACGCATGTATAACGTTCAATATTCGAACGTTCTTTATATTTAACGCTGCTCACACAGTTATATGTGAGGTTTGTGGAAAACACCTAGGGCGTGTTTTTTGTGTTTTTTTTGCCTTCTTCCGGGTCTTTCGGGAAGATCTTCCACAGAGGTGTGCAAACGAATGACAATTGATCTCTTCCACAGATCATCCTGGAAGAGGCAATAAAATACGAAAGATTCAAAATGGCTAGTTATGTTGCCGAATTTGTTATTTTGAATGAAATAGTTGATTTTAGAGATATTCGTGAAGGTAGCACAGATAACACCTTTGTAATATTATGTGCAGTTGCGTCTTTGATGTATGTATCTCCCTATTTTTGACAAATTTTGGTATTTGTGTACCATAAAAGAGCTGTTTTGGATAAATGCTGATCACAGATTCGTTCTTCAGTAATGTCTATCCACATTTTTTTCTTTGTAGTTTTACCTTGCTTTGTGGTCTCCTCTCTTTCTTTCATCAAACCTGGCAACATTTTTGTTGCATTGTCACTCCATAAAATAGGTGCTTCCTTAGATGAAGAAAGAAGATTGGCCGAGGAGAATGTCTTAGGTACATCATCTAAATAAAAGAAACAGAAAACTTGTTTAAAAAATATGGAATGTTTGAATATGTACGATTGCTTTTCGTTGGAGAGGGGGGCTTTTATATTCATGTCTCATTCAGATTATTTTATTATTTTCTTTACAAAAAATTGTTGGCTATATTATTTACAAATTTCAAAGGCAAAAAGGGTAAAGATAAGTCCCACACAGCAAGATTATTTTTCCCGTTAATATCAAAAAGCACATTACAGGTAAATCAAATATTCATTTTTTAAATGCTAGAATATTTCAAATCAAATTATCATACTAAAAAAACTATCCCTTACACCTTGGGGATATCTTTTCAAGCCATGTTTGTCAATTAGAAATGTGTAATTTCGTAAAATTTTCATTTAAACATAACCAATCTTGCCATTCTTAGAACATTTATGAGCCGTGAAAACTTCTACATTGTCGGACATAAATCTGCATCTGTCACACATCAGAACAGGGTCTTCAGTCTCCATTTCGAATCACGTGACTCTTCCGTCTAATGTTCCTCGTGGACAGGAAGAGACGGAAGCTCTTCCGTTGGCAAAAAAAACGGACTAGAAGGTCTTCCGATCCTCTTCCTAGTAGCAAAAAAAACCGCCCTGCATGACCGCATCATTTCACTAACGGGAGTTTTGTGGTCCATAAAATTAGTTTAACCCAGCCACTTTATACTGAAGTTCTTGCATCAAGCCAGGAAAATGAGTGGTCATGTATGTATGTTAGAAGTGTCGATTTTGTTTCTACAATTGTTCGATTGAACTTTGGAATTGTTCCGACAGTGTGGTATGTTTTGTTTTCTATCATAGTATACAACAACATAATGTGTTAATTAAACGTCAACACGACGATTCTTCTGTTGAAATTCTTTTTAGTTGTAACATTAAGAATTGAATAATGTATGTAACATCATTTCGAGCCGGTTGATGTGTACATTTGTGATTATATAAGAAATGTAAATAGCTAACTGTATCACGTGCAATCGTCACATCACTTAGTAAATCGTTCTAAAATGAAGAACTACATGACACTTTTTATTTGTCCTGTCATCTTTACTTGCTTTGGTTTCAAATCATTAAGTATTTTGATGACCTTCTTGAACATTAAATAATGAAAACCGCTTTCGAGGTAAAATCGCATTGAAAACTCTTCATAAATGGCAAGCTGTAATGCTTCTTCCGAATAACCTTCAAAATTATTGTTTATTTTTTCCTGTTGATGTATTTACATGACGTAAATTTAATATCAATATTAATAACCAGTCGAGTTCACCGACACTAACAATAGATTAACCACAAAAGGTATATGACTTTGTATATCAATAACAACTATGTTAGAAAGATTCAATAGCGACCATGTACAATTAACTAGAATTAAATGAATATTTTGCTGTATTCCATGTAGTTAACACAGATTTCCGAAAGATAAATGCATTTTTCAATTGTCAATTTTGTATGGAAAATCTTTCTCACACTCAAATTCGTGGTTTCTCCCTGTACCCCGGTTTCCTCCACCAATAAAACTGAGCGCCACGATATAACTGAATATTGTTGAAAGTGGTGTTTAACACCATAAAGCAAATTCGAGATCATGTATACAGTAACCGAAATCATTCCACTTAGCTTATTTATTTGGTTTCTGAAGAGTTCCTCTGGGCGAGTTTTGCAGTCCGTTTGAATAACTCTTCACTACACAGAACATCACAACGGCGCTATGACAACCGATGTGATAGACCCGTCCTAAGTTGTGGTAATTGGCAGTCGTGTGATGTTATACCTATCTTGTTTTTTTTGTAATTGTTTGTTGTTGAATGTGCAGAGAACTTATCCATTTTGTACTTTCCAACCAGGCATGAATAAAAGTTTTTTTTATAAAACAAAATTTATCAATATGATTTTGACAACAACACTAATTTTCACTCAAGTTTGTTAATTTTTACTTTATCACAAACTTTTTCTCGCCCTGTCTGAGCAAATTCTTTCCAACTTATCCATTTTGTACTTTCCCACCAGGCATGAATAAAAGTTGTTTTTTTAAACAAAATTTATTAATATGATTTTGACAACACTAATTTTCACTCAAGTTTGTTAATTTTTACTTTCCAACTTATCAAGTTTGTACTTTCCCACCAGGCATGAATAAAAGTTTTTTTTTAAACAAAATTTATTAATATGATTTTGACAACAACATGGAAGCAACTTTTTTTTTTTATTTTTTTTTTAAAAAAAGCTTTTCTTTAAACAAAATTTATTAATATTATAAGAGTGAACATTTGAGTAATATGATTTTGACAACAATACTAATTTTCATTCAAGTTTGTTAATTTTTACTTTCTTTCCAACTTATCCATCATGGATGAATAAAAGATTTTTTAAACAAAATCTATTAATATGATTTTGACAACACTGGAAGCAATTTTCACTTAATTCTGACCTTATCCACAAACTTTCTCTACACAGTCTGTGTACATTCTTTCCATATTTTTTTTAAGATATTTATTTACATTTCGGCCTTGAAAAATATCTGTTCGAGTTCTTAAAACTACAGTAATGTTAGTTAACTGAAAAGGAAAATCCCAAGAGTACCCGAAAAGCCCTTCATTTACGCCGCCTCGTCGCATTTTCATCTTGTCGGGTGCTGATTATAACTGACACAATCTTATCCCCGATGATAACCTTGCAACTTTTTGGATATATGTCACCCACGATAGTCAATTGTGTATTAAAAGTAAGAAATTTACCAGCATATTCAATAATAAATTAAACAAAAGATGTTTTCTGTTGTCAAACAGAGTCGAGAAATCTGAAGGTGCATTTTATGAGTCATTATTTGTTTGAAAGTGAGAATACCGGTGCAAAATTTAAACATTTACGTTCCCGAATGTTCGTAGAAATGATCCTTTTAACAAAATATTACAAATAACCATAATCGAAACTATAAAGCAACAAATTCCTGAGGCCGTCCTCTGACGTCCATATTTACGTCGAAAATCACGTGACAAAAAACGTCAAGTGAACTCTCCTGTGTCACTGGCTTCCCGGTTGTTAGAGGTGTCGATTTTGTTTCTATCATTCGATTGAACTTTCGAATTGTTCCGACAGTGGTACGTTCACAGTATACAACAACATAATGTGTTAATTAAACGTGACGCTTCCTTTCGAATAACCTACAAAATTATTGTTTATTTTTTTCCTGTGAATGTATTTACCTGATGTAAATATAATATCAGTATTATTTTTTACCAGTCGATTTCACCGACACTAACAATGGATTAACCACAAAAGGTATATGACTTTGTATATCAATAACAAATATGTTAGACAGATTCAATAGCGACCGTGTACAATTAACTAGAATTAAATGAATAATTTGCTGTATTCCAGGTAGAATTGTTCGTTGTTAACACGGATTTCCGAAAAGTAAATGCATGTTCCAATTGTCAACTGTCTGGAAAAACCTTTCTCACACTAAAATTCGTGGTTTCTCCTTGTACCCCGGTTTCCTCCACCAATAAAATTGAGCGCCACGATATAACTGAATATTGTTGAAAGTGGTGTTTAACACCATAAAGCAAATTCGTGATCATGTATACAGTAACCGAAATCATTCCTCTTAGCTTATTTATTTGGTTTCTGAAGAGTTCCTCTGGGTGAGTTTTTACATTGCAATTGAACATGATAGTTAAGATAGAAGCATATATACAGTAGGGGATTTCAGGATGGGGACAATACGCCTTTTGCTGGTAATCTGTCTTTGTGAGAACAAACCATCACTGACGGGATTCCGTAACTTGCCTCATGAAAAACAGTCCATTTGAATAACTCTTCACTACACAGAACATAAAAAACTTGCGATTTGATGAACATAAAACCAGAAACAATAGCTGGTGCTCTCAAAATATGCTGTAAGACAGACATTCCTACTATGAGTGTTGCGAGCTGCGAATGCGAGCGATCGAACAATGCCAGTTATCTCTCTTGAAAACTTACCTACGAACAACGATGGGACAATCAAGACTAAACGGACTTGCCCTTATGCAAGTACACTACAGTTTAGAACTGAATATGAAGAAAATAATAGATAGTTTTGCTAGGAAACACCACCGACGCATGATGTTAAATGACATTATAAATGATTCGTTGTTATAAATTAGTGTTTAGTTGAACAATTTTACTGAAAATTTTTAAGATGAACTTTTATATGCTATGCTATATATATATATTGTAGTTTTATATTGCAAAACCTTGCTTTATATCAGAGTCTTAAATAAAAGTCAATTTTATATATAATAGTCTTCCATGTCAAAGAAAGTCTAACATAAGGTGTCTTTTTATGCATAGTGTATCGCATCGGTGACTTGGTGATGTCTTCGTGCCATTGTCCCATATCCGTGCTTTTTCATAAGGTTGCAGGGCTGGGTAGGTAATTTTAACCCTTTTCAGCGCAATCAATTTTCATTTGGGACCACCCCCAAATTTTTTTCTGGGTCTGCCACTGAAAACGGCGCTATTTTGTGGTGGTTATCATTCGTATGATGTTTTTATACCTATCTTGTTGTTTTTTTTGCGTAGTTTTGCAATTGTTGGTTTTTGAATGTGCAGAGAGCTGTGTGGTAATTTCTGGTTTACTGTAGCTTTGTGTTTGCGATCGAAGCTGAATCAGGCTGAATGAGAATGATTTGTTTAGTGTATCTGCCTAATTGAAAGTATACTTTTTCGTTCTACAACCAAACATCTCCACCAGAAAGTAGAAAAAAAATAAAACCCACAAGCACATATACTGAAATACGTTTTGACAATAATAAATAGATACTTGACCACAACCTCAAGTATATTTCCAGTATTTGTCGAGGCCGAACACGATACCAAAAGTAGCGTAAAATTCAAATTTGATTTTGTTTATTAAAGCTTTTTAAATGCACTATATATACAAATGCAAATACCCCATTTATCAAAACCATGACAAAAACTGAAAACACATGGAGGTCAATATGTGGTACTGTTTGCCATAGAATATATTCAATACAATTTGATAAAATTTAATATAGTTCTAGAAACTTACAAAGCTGCACAAACTGAAACGAAAAATCAGTAATTAATTTTGTATATTGTTATCTTACGAATTACATGTTAAAAGATGCACTCTTGTTGCTTAATCTTTTCATTTACCGTAATACACCGTCATGTCTACCAAGGTGTGCTGCAGCAAACAGTATACTTACTGAACGTTCTGATATATAGTGTCGCAAAAACAAACATTTGGAAATTAGGCGAGTTTCTTCTGAATTGTTCATTTTCATTGCCCCTTCGGTATTCTTTAACGTTTATTAACGACAAAGTAAATGAATTTTAAATTATTTGGCTTTCAAATATTTTGAATTTGAACGTACCTGAGGAAGGTTATTCCAGAAATGCTTCGTGCGCACTCAATTGCATATTTATGATTGTATTAGCATCATGCATAACAGACTGTATTAATGATTCAATGTTTATCGATTTGCTTCCTATGCTATTAAGGATGCTATACATTTGAGTAACATCAAAAATAATATCTATTTTATTACCATAAATGGTTGAAAAAAATGTTTTTTAATGCCAACAAAATTAAGGTAAGAAGGAAGCGAAACTAAACAAAAACATTTTAAGGATTAAGATTATGGAGTGTAACGCCACTTTTAACAATATTTCAGTTATATCGTAGCAGTCAGCTTTACTGGTGCAGGAAACATGAGTACCCGGAGAAAACAACCGACCTGCCGCAAGTAACCGATAAATTGTATCAAATAATGTTGTATCGAGTACACCTCTCCATGTGCGGGATTCGAAATAACAACTTTAGTGGTGTAGGCACTGATTGCATAGGTAGTTGTAAATCCAACGACCACGACGGCCCAATAATCGTAAGCAAGCAACCAAACAGATTATTATAATCCGAAAGTAATAATGCAAAAGACGTCCTTGCTCATGAAGAATAATTTGTTTGTTTATTTGTGGAAAAAATAAACTAATGACACAAAAATCCGGAAACGACCTTTACGATATATATTTTATTAGTTTAATGTCATATTTTCACATCCTGATGTCATCCGTATTCAATGGATAAACAAACAAATATTTATATCTTAATAGAAAAAC
The DNA here is from genome assembly GCA_002080005.1 of Gigantidas platifrons. Classification (NCBI taxonomy): domain Eukaryota; kingdom Metazoa; phylum Mollusca; class Bivalvia; order Mytilida; family Modiolidae; genus Gigantidas; species Gigantidas platifrons. Next base: position 151,028 of record MJUT01014531.1, on the reverse strand, counting down.
CGGAATCGAAGCTGACCATATATAACATGAAAAAACTGATCATTTGTGGTTGATTTACTTAATTAAAAAATCAAATATTTTCTTTCAGTTTCAGACCATGGCATGCAAAAGAACGAGTGCTTATAAACGTGCTCTGTGTCAACAGCTTCAAAGTAAATACAATATTAAGCGCTGCAGTGAGAATGACGTCAATATTTACATTATCAACGACATGGCAGATGATGAAACCAAAATTAGTCTGCACAAGCATGTTTTCTAAATGCTTGATTTCATGTAAACAAAAAATAAATTCACGAAAAAAGGACGTTTAGCAAACTGAAGCTGACATTTTAATCTTAGATTTCTTTAAATCCCTGTACGTTATTTCTGCAGAATAACATATAATCTGGCCTATGAACCAGTCGAAATCACACAACAAAACAACTGACCGTAGAAAATCGTCGACTTTCGATAATAAAAATGAATGGAAATCGTGTTTTTCTTGCCATGATATAGCTGAAAATTGATAATTTGGCATTAAACAGCTATCACTGACTCGCCTACTGTTTTATTTCGTTTCGTTGTTTACTTTTTTACTTAACCTTTTTAAAATTATCTGAACATCCGATATTTGGTGAATATTGTTTTGCATTATTCGTATACCGTTATTGCATGTCAAATGTAATGGCCGAACTATAACAACAAGTAGTATATCAGTATTGTTGGTGAGTTTATTATGACATGTTGAACGTCTCATGAACTATACATTTTACTTGTTTGTTAAAGGGGCATTAGCTATGATTTTGACCAAAAAAAGTATATGCTTTGGAAATTGGTAAATAGCTTTAAAATGATGATATAAAGGTAAATAGTTCACATTAAACAGCTTATCGAACCACTTTCCGCCTTTTCAGAACGACAATTACCATCGATTACTTATTTGCTTGCAAGCAAATAATTTGACCTCGCTTTTTCCATATGCAACTGACCTTATTACAAGTTACTAGTGACAGGTAAAAATGAATAATTTGTATTTTGTTGCTTATTAACTGCCAACTTGCATGGTTCTTTATCCGTAATTAACACCGACTAAAAGCAGATTCACAAAACATAAGAAATAAGTGCATTGTTGTACTGATTTAATTACGATTCGACAAACTCCGTAAACAATGTCGATAATTAATTATATGGTGTCCATTTCTTGATCGATCTCAAAACACAAGCAGTTGCATGTTTTTCCCCGATGCGCGTACATTTCATAACATTTACAAGTTACAGAAACACGTTTTATTAAGGCATCAATCCTATCTGATAGTTTTTATGGGTAACAAAAATTTACGGTTTGGCAGATAATGCCCCTTTAAATATATGATGTAATCCCAGGCTATATTTGGAAATTAAAGCAAGCAATTAATTACCCCTTTATTACTGGGAACTATTATATAATATTTTATTACTCCTATTTATATTTTTGTCATAAACGTTGCTTTTCATTTTATGATTGTATTTCATCCCTGTATCATATAAAGTAGGTTTCAGCAGTGATACATTTTGTAAATATGTAAACAGTGATATTAACCCTCAAGATTAGCATTCCGAATTAACGTGTATTTTTAATTTCATATCCGATGGTCATGATTTTAATACTCCCGATGATTCTCTTTACTTCAGAAATCGATACAAACTCATAATATCCTATTGTACCACGGGTTTTCTACATTATTACTATTTGTCTCAAGTGTGAAATAAAAGATATAGGATTGACGACATTGTAGCCCACGACAGTTAAACATGTACAAAAACATTCGTAAACCTAAATTTAGCCATTACAACTTGTTGACGATAAATGGACAAAAGAAAATAACGCGAGAAAAGTTTATTGGTATCAAAGAGATAATCATAAGCTCTAGATCACAGAACAGACAGTATTATGGCCAAAGAAAAGGTACAAAAAGACAAACAACTGTCCAGAAAGCAATACACAATAAACTAGAGAATTATATAAACGATCCCTTCCAGCAGCACCATCATATGGAGTATATATCTTTTAGTTGATCAGATATTCCAGAGCTTGTGGTTCGTATCATTATTTGCGTGATAGGGGTCACTACTAACAAGGAAGCCACATAACTAAGGGATCATAGTAGTAAAATTGAAGTCGTCTCTTCCAATGTTTTACTATTGTAACCATGATTTGGATAACCGTTACGGAATATCTGTGTCTCAAATGAGCACGGATGTGTTCTGTTTGTCACAAATGACCACGGATGTGTTCTTTTTGTCACACAGGACCGCGGATGTGTTCTGTTTGTCACAAATGACCACGGATGGGTTCTGTTTGTCACAAATGACCACGGATGTGTTCTTTTTGTCACAAAGGACCGCGGATGTGTTCTGTTTGTCACAAATGACCACGGATGTGTTCTGTTTGTCACACATGACCACGGATGTGTTCTGTTTGTCACAATACCGTCCTTTTCTCAATTATCGCTGTGTTTCTGTTTGCTTGCTTGATGGTGTTTAACGCCATTTTCAATAATATTTCAGTTATATCGTGGTGGTCAGTTTTACTTTTGGAGGAAACCGGAAGACCCGGAGAAAACCACAGACCTGTCGCAATTCACTGACATACTGTATCACATAATGTTGTACACCTCGCCTTAATCGAGATTCGAACTCACAACATCAGTAGTAATAGGCATTGATTGCATAGGTTGTTATATATCCATATATAGTATATGGATACAACCAGTGGAATCGGAACTGCTACTATAGAATATTTAGAATAAAGGGAAGGAACTACTACACAAACGTGGTAAAAAAAAACTCAATTTAGTATCAAGTCTGAAATGTGCAAATGATTTATTATAATGTCGTTATAAAAGGAAAGTTTAAACAGTGATGGTCAATAATTCCACCAACATTAACAAAACGAACGACTCAAACCATTGGACATAAAAAAGACAATATATGACATGTATGCAAAAAAAAGTAAAATTTACACGCAAAAAGACGTAAATGTTTATACGTATTCATTTATTTAGGCAGAACTTACACTGATTGCATTATCAAAGACATGATATTATTATGCCATTTACGTTTATTGCAATTTATATGCAAATTGAAATATATTTGTCATAGCACGTATGATTATGTCAATAACTCTATCTGTAACTGATGATAATCTCGGGACGAGAGATTAATTGATTTATTAGTTGACATCTAAAACAAAGTAGTTATGAAATATTAATACATGTACAATATAATTGATATTTTACAGACATGATTCAAAAGTAGAGTTGACATTTTGTATTGTAATTTAAACCCAAGTGTACGGAATTAAACAAGGGTTTGGGGAATATTATCAGCAGAATGTTTTAAGTATTTTTATCAGCTTATAATGGCATTTTTTAAAACCAATTATGGCAGACATGCTTCCAATTTCATGGGTTTGATATCCTATTTTCTCTAATCCATATACATGTATGTTGAATTACACGACACGTAGCGAAGAATAATATCATAACATCTAGTTAGATATAGCTGAAGTACTGCTTAAGTTGGCTTAAACACCAATCAATCAATGTAGGCAATAACGGAGTTTTCACATCTGTTGATATTTGGTTGGAAATTAATGTGCATAATGATATAAATGTTACATAATGAGTTATGTCTGTTGCGATTTCTGAACAAGTTTCTGACTTATCATCGATCTTGTAACAAAAGTAACATGTCGGGTTCCACAAGTGGATCAGGAAATGTTTACCCTTCAGGGTCGGAGTTCAGCTCCGTTTTTTAGGGTCCGTGTTGTTCAATCTATAGTTTTCTATTAAATGTTTTGTAGATCATTGTTTGTCCTTTAGTGCGTTTCGTTTGGTTATTGTTAATCTTACATGATATTGCAGTATCTTCTCCTGTGATCTTACGTCAAATAGCAGTGTACATTATAGCTGTATTATCCGTTGTAAAGTCGGGTGTCAACTGCTACCATGGACCATTTGTTTACTTCTAGTTATCTAGATCGGGATAACGAAGTTCTATTCTACTATCAACGTCATGTGGGAATACTGGAAATATTAGACACAAATTCGTTTTGATGTCGAGTCACTCGCCCGTTTCGGATTACAATATATCATCCAAGCATTTGTTTCCGACCATTGAGCTTTAAAAAAAAAGTACACCTCTGTCAAATAAGAGACAACGATGAAACGATGCAGCATCTATTTTTTAAATGTCCTTCTGTGAAGAAAATTATTAAAGAAATAGAAGCGATTTTTAACAGATCTGGATTAATATATAATATAGAAATCAATGAATCAAATATTATGTTAGGGCTATATGAGGGTGATGATTTAGATGTCATTTTTAATACCGTAATATTTATTTCAAAGTGGGAAATATGGAAAATACGTAATAAGGTGAAATATAACCAATCCCGAATTGGAAATCAAACAATTTTTAACACTTGGAAAAATAATTTAAAAAAACATTTACAATGCACATTACAAACTTCTCATATTAATGAATTTGATAAAAACAAATTAGAACTTATTCGGAATAACATATGATTATTTATTATTTATGAACATATAGCTAATGAATGGTAATAATTGTATCGTCTAATTGTGTATATTATGATGAAATGTAAAAGCAAATGAATATGAAATAGGTTTAAGTGGACTTTTTTTTTTCACTTGCTACCCCTGGACAAGTGAAATTGATGTAAATCAGGGACCCTTAATGTGCGCTCCTGCGCCATCAAGGTTATTGTAAACAGGAGATTTTGAATAAATTATAATATAATGGAAAAGAAAAAAAGTACACTAACACATTACAGTAATTGGAACAGTATATTTCTACATCATATGATGTATAGTGTTGTTGGTAACGTCACATTTACAGTGAATCTGATATTTATTCAAAAAATTAACTTTTTGCAAGCTCAATTACGCAAGTGATATTATCATATTAACTCAAACATCAACAACTCCTTCATTGTTTACTCGTTATACAGGTATTAGAGGGCCGGGGCTCATATGCATATTAATATTTAAAAATAAAATTGAAGGAGAACGATTGAAATTTTCCTTATTATTCCACTCCGCGGGAATCCCGATGTTAGAAATAAGCTGCAAGGTACACGTCTGAAATACTGTTCACTTGATATTAAATGACAATCAATCAATCAATCATTGTTTATTAGTACAGATGTTCATTGTACGTCACATATGTTCACAGTCAATATAGAATATAGTCGTCTCACTACATTCTTTGTAAACTGTCAAACCGACGATTGTACTTTATCTAAATGGAAAATATTTCCTGGTGGGCTGGGAAATGACCGGAAAGCAGAAGAAAATAGTAAAGTGCTGACGCAGAATGCTCTTAAAGTAGAACGTTAAAATCTAGGATGGGCCGGAATGACATCCACTTATAGAGAAGACATTTCTAAGTTGTAAAACTTGTGTCTGATCCATTTGTTGTTATTATGAGCAATAAAATAAGTTTAAATTAAATCCACTTATAGATTTTCTAGGAAATGAAAGAGTCCACAGCATCGACCTGTAAAGGGATCAAAGCTCTTACTTCTTAGTATCTGATTGATTGATGTTTAACACTAACTTTAGCAGCATTTATTTAGTGTCTGTAGTTATAATATTAATTGGCATCAAGAAATAAATAAGCAAATACAAATTTCTCTGCACAGGACAACATTAGTTATAAGATGCATGACATTCTCCAAAGATGACGCATTAATTTCATTCCAGTCCGTAGAGTTACTTGTGTATTTTTTTTTATCTCTCATTACCAAGGAAACAGCCTTCGGAGAGGTGGCACCTCGTACCTAAGAAACTGTGCTATAGTTTCATGCTTGTTTTTTGTTTTTGTTTTTGTTTTTTTTATATACATATCAATGATACCATATATATATAACATTTGCGGCCATCTTTGAATTTTGTCAATTTTATTTTTACAATGATGTTATTTACGAAGACTTAACAATAAATGTTTGCTATTTCTATTTCCTGTCACCATTTATTAGAGTGAACATGAAATACACAATAATATTCTCAAGGCTTTGTTTTTACCTTGATGTGAAATAACAACGTGCTGTGCATAATAATAATTCAGTGGTTGTGCACGCCATGATCATGCTTCATGCTGATGTATAGCAATGACCCTGACCTTGAAACACCAACGTTGTTTTTAATTTCCCGGTATCTTTCTTGTTTCATTATAGTTCATACCTGTTGTGCAAACAGAAATCACAGTTACATATAGGTGTACGTTTGATAGATTCCGACAACTTCTTCCTAAACGTAAAACTATTCCGGATTAATTTCCGAGATTGCTTCACGTCTTATTACATTGTATGTTCACTTGTGGTATATATTTTTTTTCATTTTCCCCACTGACTTTTAAGAACTTTTTGTATTATATTGTCTTATTGTGATTCTAAGATCGACATGTGGGGGGTAAACTTCCGTCGACGGTAAACAATATCCAAGGTTGTGTAACCAAGAGTTCGCAATAATATGCTGAGATAATCATCCAATGAGAGAGGTCTAACAGTGAAGTAGAAGGGTGAATAAACAATTGCATTTGATCTTATTCCGAAAGTAGCATCTGCATCTATTTAATTAATGGAATATTGTCTCCAAGGCCACTTAAATAAACTTATCTTAGTACAATCATGTCAATTTAAATGTCGGATTTGATGTCCATGAATGTTTTGACACCCTTTCCACTACATTCCCCTATCCATGAGGAAACCACGTGATCTATGAATGCGACCTTGGTTCCCCGTTGTGAGATATAGCATCTGCCAATGAGTATAGTATAAACTATATACACAACTCGCTATTGGTGCGGTACGTACATGAGTGTCTCGTGTATTAATATTGCCAAGTTCCTTGTTTATAAAAAAAAAAAAAAATACAACTCTTCCTCATGAGAAACAGTTGTTACAAGTTGTTGTTTGTGGACAGTTTCAAGGTAGACTATTCCGACCATATTCATCATTTGCCCCTTTACATCTAACAATCAAAACGTCCGTATGTATATTTCATGTGCCAGTCTTCTTGCATATGTGATTTACTTATTCTCGTTACGACTTTATCTGTACATTGTAATACTGCCATCATAATGTTCAACAACAAATAATCAATCCGTCAATCTTGTTTCATATACAATATTAGAATAAATGTAAACAATTATTTCAAAATCTGAATCTTACATAATAAGAGTTTAATACCGCCACATGTGTGTGCTTGTACTAAGACAGGGCCTTAGACTTCCATCGGCTTCCGCCTTACAAACGTAACATGCCTAATTCTTGACAATAGGGATACATATACTGTATGGAAACAAAACAAAAGATAACTTATTAACGTAGATGTTTAGCAAAATAATGTATGTTGTTACATAATCTCTAAAAATGTCAAAAATGCAATTTATTAACCATTTAAGAATATAATTGAATATGTTTGACTGTTTTATTCAAGCTTAATGCACCACATATGACTCGTTTTTCCATTGAATAAGGCAGCTGAATGCAAGACTGGTCTTCAGCTGTCTGGTATATTAAAATTCATAAAACTGTTTTCTGTAATTCGACCGTTCATGCAGTTACAAGACACTATTGCTTTATAGAACCAAGTCCGTTAAACATTTATAAACAATTCTGATATGACGTCCTTCAAACGCTTTGGGTCAAAACCACATGGTAAAATATGCGTATGTCAGCTGATTTGCAACGTCATGATTTGTTTTGGCTGTTATATAAAAACAAATACCGTATTTGTCCTGGCCCTTTGTGTCGATATTTTAACCCTCGCTATCACTCGTGGTAAAATATTTGGCATAAAGGGCCAACCCGTGGTAAAATCAGTATATATTCAAGCCCGCATGAATTATTTCTTAAAATAACACTCTGTACAGTATGAATGATTTTGCATCGCCAGCTCGGTTAAGGCCTTTGGATGGACAGCACGAAGTAAATTTTCGTTCATATTGTAATGGTTTTCATGTTAATTTAACCGTGATAACTCGAATTCTTACCTATTTTGAAGTTAAATAATTGGACCGTTCGACTCTAACACAGCTAGGTTCTACTTTGTAACTATGTATTTATCAATTTTATTAAGACGAATGCTTTTTATGTTGTCCTATTATGTGTCTTTACCTTCGGAATTCCGTGTTGTGGTGTCCGTTACGATGTCGACTTCAAGACGATGTTCGGTTCGTCTTTACCTCATGTTGTTTTGTAGGGGGGCTCATGTCTTATTTACGTTATTTGTTTGTTTGCGTAGAGTGGTGTCCAACACATACTGGTTGTGTTTGTTTTCGTATTGTGTATCCTATGTTGCCAGTTTCTCTGGATTTTCAATTTTTTATTGCCCTTCGGTATTCTCTAACGTTTATGTCTGGCCTCCTGGTTACTGTGATTGTAATCTTTGCCACACACTGCAACATTTATAATGTTGACTTCGACTCAAATGAAATGAAAGACAAATAATACCACACCGACCGAACAGTTCTAAACTCTAATTAAAAAATCGTAGAAAAGACAATATCGATAATACCCTGAACACACATATATACATGACCACTTACTTTCATGGTTAGTTACATACACTTCAATCAATAAATAACTGGGTTAAACGATGTATTTAGTTTAATGATGATTGATTTTGATTTTTTTAGTGTTTTAACGCCACTTTCAGTAATATATCATGGCGACCAGTTTTAGTGGTGGAAGAAGCCGGAGAGAACCACCGACCATGGGCAAGCAACTGGTCAACTATATCACTTGCGGCTGCGAGTCGAGTGCACCTTTTTGTAATTTACAAAACCGGGCGCGAACCCACGCCGTATTGGTGATAGGCCTGTACGAGTTGTTAGGTAATCCAACTACCTAACTCATTGAGCCACCCGGGTCCTAGTTTAATGACGATTATCTTTCATTTTTATCTTCAACAAAATAAGTATTTTAAAATTTTATTTAATAACTATTTCCAACAACGATTATTAGTGTAAGTAACAATTTATTTAATCATAACAAGATATCAACGAATATTCCTGCGGTACACATTTTATAATGACCAAATGCCTTAGGTTGTTTATCTGTCGTCTCGTATTGTATTTCATCATGTCCATCCGTATGTTATGTCTATGGTGTACTTTTATTAAATAATGAGATAAAAATGAACACTTTAGCGAACAGACTGTATCCTCACTATTTATAGTGGCTTGGACATCAATCTGTTTGAATAACATTAGATCACTCGATCAATACAAGGCTGATATTTCTATCCTGAAGATAATGTTTCTAATAAGTTAAAAGCAGAAATATATTCCATGGTACAGAAGGTACATTGTAGGAAGATGAATTAGAACGTGGGTTAAAGGGGGTGACATTGACGTTATAATAACAAAATATCAGTTTTGAAAGGACATTTGGTCGAGCTCAAAGTGGTATCTTGGAATTGTTTTTATTTTATTATTTTATTTTTTTGCACACAGAACAAAAATGGTATTTTTAGAGTTGTATTTTTTTTTCCCCAAACAGGACAAATACTGGGAAATCTATACCAGTGCAATTATGGTGAAAATATGACATTACGTATAAAACGAGAAACGATACACAATAATAAAAGTTAAGTTAGTAATGAAATATCAAAACCTCTGACAACACGATACTGCTATATAACAAATAATAATATGAAATAAGAATACAGTAGTTTTTGTTAATCTGGATGCAATTCGGGGGAAACTCCGACCGTAAAGTTTCTAATTAAACTTAATGCTTCCATTGAAATTGAATAATTCTCCATTATTTTATTATCATTAATTCTTGATCATCATGACACTTAATTTTGTTATCTATTCAAATTATTGAGTAAAGTGCAAATAGAAACCCAGAAGCTCAGTTCATTTAATTTTCTCACTTTAATGCGTACAAGCACAATAGTTTTTTTTCCTGGAAACAAATAATGGAATCGACATTGCAATCAACTAACAGGAAATGTATCTTCATATATCAACATGTTTTCATTAGAATGTTACGTTTTCGTCAACGGGATGCATTAGGCTAAGTAAGTACCAGGGAAAATTGTGTCTCCATTGAAATCAAAGATTCATTGTTTCATTTGGATGAATTTAAAAATCAAACTTTAATGTCTTTTTTTTAAACTATTGTCAATTTTGAATTTCTTTCACAATAAATGTCTTCCTGAATAGACCAATGACCTTTAATACAAATGTTCTACTTAATAGATTGGGGTATCGCGGACACTACATTCGTATTATGATCTGCTATGTATAGGCTGGTTTGATTTATGGCGCTTAACGCCTTTTCCAACAATATTTCAGTGATATCGTGGCGGTTAGTTTTCTTTGTGGAGGGAACCGGCGTACTCGGAGAAAACCACCGACCTGTCGCAAGTAATTGACTTACTTTATCACATAATGTTGTATCAATACACCTCGCCATGAACGGGGTTCGAACTCACAACGGCAGTGGTGATAGGCACTGATTGCACAGATAGTCGTAGATCCAACTACCATGCGATCACGAAAACGACGGCCCCTGCTATTTATATCTTAGAACAAATGTTTGATGTACAAAAGTAGAAATATGACATGAATGGTCAATAAATCTCTGTGAAATAGACTCTTAAATATTTGGGAAGCAGCATTTAGGATTTGAAGTCAGTCAATAAGTAAATTTATTTGTTACAAAGGCGGTGGGGCCGTCGTGGTTGTATGGTAGTTGTATTTAAAACTACATATGCAATCAGTACATATCAGCATTAGCGTTGTGAGTTCGAATCCCGCTCAGGCGAGGTGTACTTGAAAATATCGTTGGAAGTGGCGTTATACACCATAACCCTAACCCTACAAAGGAGGTAATATTATACCTTTGCTCCTAAATTGATAGACAGAATTAAATATGTGCCGACCTACATATCCATCTCCCAATGTCACTGTCTTGAGGACTCATTCGTGTTGTTGTGGTTGGTTATTTTGTCGACCTTTCCAAAAATGCATAGTTGTTATTATTTTCTATCCATATAATGTAGTTACCAAATGCAAACAGTTACAGGAAATTTACACTATGTGATCAATATATTACTTGATGTGAAGTGGATATTTTAGTTATTTACCTAAAAGGATTTCCGTCCCGATAGTGCAAACACCGATAATTGACATTCAGTTATTCGACTAATAATATCAACATACAACCGATTAAGATTTGCAAAGTAAGTAGTGGTTCCAATGTTGTTGAATATCTTTAATACATTTTAGACCTATAATTAAACCCTTTCATGCTCTTACCATATTTAAAAAAGCCTAGCAAATTACTTATCTACACCAAACATCTGTACAATGTATCCCTTATTTTGTTTTCTTGTCTATAACCCTGCATCTGGGAAATAAAATTCAATATACTCGGTTTTAGCCTTGAATGCGAATGATTCTTGCCTCGATCGATGTATTCTTCTCGACATGTAATAAGTGAAATGATTATGAAAGATAGTTAAAACAGTGATGGTCAACAATTCCGTAATGTCAGCAACACCTCTCACTGAACACACAAAACTACTACTACATACGACGTTTGAAATCCTGGTCTTGGTTTAGGACAGGCACAAACATATGGCGGGGCTAAATCTGATAATAGGATTCCAACCCTCCCCTCTTGATACCTGGATTTTCAACGGCAATACATCTCATTTTTTTTAAAAAACGTTTGCTTAGTGCTTAAAAAAACAACTCACTCAACACCAACATTCACTGGGGTAAAGCTGATGACCGTAACTGTAAATTACGGTCATCCCAAGATGGCGGACGTGCAATTAGGTAAGAATCATTTTTGTCGATTAAATTGTTTCTATAATGTATTTTAAATGACACATGCATTAGTACGATAGTAATCTATGAACTTTTCACAAGGAAATCACAAATTACGACTGAAAAATGTATATGAAAGAGAAAATCCGATTTTGAAAAATTGCTAAGATGACCGTAACTGAAAACTGCAATTACGGTCATCTCAGTTTTCAGTTACGGTCATCTTAGCGATTTTTCAAAATCGGATTTTCTCTTTCATATACATTTTTCAGTCGTAATTTGTGATTTCCTTGTGATAAGTTCATATATTACTATCGTGCCAATTAAAATACATTACAGAAACAAATTTAATCGACAAAAAAGATTCTAACCTGATTCCACGTCCGCCATCTTGGGATGACCGTAATTGCAGTTACGGTCATCAGGTTTACCCCAGTGAACATTCATGTTCACTCACAGAAATAAAGGCATTTTTTATCATCATCATCATCAACTGTGATTGTATGCTCTCATTCAGTTGGGTTTTTTTTTCATTAAAACCAGACATCCCATTTTTGCGGTTTATCAAGGTCTTATAATTGTATAGCTGTACAGATCATTCCATGTATCAGCAAAGGATACATATCCCTGTGGATAAAAGATCATACTGAATTTTCAGTTTTTTGTGTGACAATGAATCCTAGCATTGGAATCGAACAATGGTTTATTCCTTTTTGGTCAATTAGGCAAACACAGCCTTTGTCTGGCGGCACCATGGATATAATTGCGTGTTCATTCAAACTTTTTCACGCACCTCTTTTAATGACTTCCAAACGAGAGTTCCTAAGAAAAATAGCATGTCTCATTAGATCATTAATTCATCTTGAAAGCAATAAATACAAGCACGATACGTATCTGTGTGATCTGAATCATGTTCGCTCCAAACCTATACAATTCCATTCATTAGAGAGTTGTAAAGTGGCTTGTTTTCATAGTAAATCTATAATTCAAGACAATTTAAACCCTCGTATCAATTCTCCACAGAAATGTCTTTCTCTTTGAAGAAAGAATGTGTGTCATGGACTAAATTTATGAGATCATTTGGTCACCAAGGTTACTATTTGGATACCAGATATACCTTTTTTGTTTAATCTCGTACTTACTCCTGTACATCTGCAAAATGTTTAATCTTTCTTCTTGGATGTTTTTCCTTTGTTTGTTTGCCTTTTTTGCCGTAGTTAAATATATCTGTAATTAATAGTGAAGCTTAGAAGTTTAAACTTGTTTCAATAATTGTTCGCGAAAACCGAAGGCGGAATCAAGAATGGACCATAGGCAACATTCGGCACAAGACACAGAGCGAAGACATGCAAAACATTGACTCAACACAGAAGGATAGAAGAAAAGTAACACGAATCCCACCAAAAAACCGGGAGTGAACTCAGGTGTTCGCGAAGGGTAAGCAGGTCCTGATTCTAATAAGAAACCCTCCGTGTTATTCATTGTCCAATCCGTTAAAAATTATGTCTGTAATAGAGGAGAGATCAAATCTACCTAAATTGCAAAATATATCTTTTCGTTTGAATGCGCTGTTCAATGGAAAGGACTAGATACATAGTTTTTGTAGTGTTAGTTCGGGGAAGGAGCGATTCCTAATGAGTTGGTGGTACCAAATGCAGGACCCATTAACAGAACTAGTACCCGATATAAATAATTACATCGTCTTATGTGAATTCCACTCCAATCTTCATCTCTAAAAACAAACTGAGGAACAATTGCTTCTAATTTTATACTTCAAATAGCCCAGTGTTTTATGCTAAATATCAAAACAAATGATTGGAATACCGAAAATGATTGGTTTCTTCAGAAATTTTCTTTTGTTTATTCTATTACGTGTGAAAGTGTTATTATATTTCTTTAAAATTGTGATATCGTACAGTAATAATATCTGGGGCATTGTCAAAGGTTGGAAACGGATATTGGTTTTTTTAGATAAGACAAGGCTTTGATGAGTTAGAAATATATGCAGTACGCATCTAAATAACCTGTTTCGCCTACGATACGATACTGGGAAGGGTAAAGTAATTAAAAAAATATAAAAGTTATTGTATGAGGCGATGATTGGACTTCCGTGATCAAGACTGTAGATAATGAATGGCACTATTAAGACTATGAAGTATCGTAACAAATTTCTTTATGCTCCTCAAACTTATTTAATTTCTCTTGGTAAATGTCATACAAACAACATAGCGATGTCTTTCATGTTAAGCATACATATTTATTCACGTCCTGTTTGAAATGATTGCCTCTATGGGTTGTTATCAGTAAGATTTAATGTATTTGAAAGTGCAACTGTTCTACTTAATATGGAAGGAAGTTAATGTAATAATAATAATAATGCTTTTTTAGAAAGTTAATATCATCGCACTAACAATCTAGAATATATGGATGCTTACACGCTATGAACTAACGTTCTCCTATCTTAGAATCTTAAAAGGTTCCAGGAACTAACAATTATATTATACAGAATCGGAAGGGGTTCCATGTAATCCGGTCGTAATTCATATTCAAAGGAAAACAGTTGAGCGGATATCTTTAATGATATACAGATTACCATGCTGTGAAAGTACAGCTTTTTCAATACCTGGTGGCTGGCATTTATATTGTTTCCAAATAGAAAAGTTTTACATATTGCCGGAAACTACTGAGATTTTCATACCGAAACTAGGCCAAAATGATTTATGGACAGTCTATGCAAAATGTGATCCTATTTCAAACAGAAATGCCTCCACCTAAAAGAGTTTGTAATGTCTAGTGTGCTGTCATTTGAAAGGTAGAGATTAATGTAAGATGTTTGTTAAACCTACTGAACTCTAGTAAAGAATGACAGAAAATTCCCGCCAATTTATCTTTGTCATTCTCTAATTCATCATCCGATTATAGACAAGGCCCACGAGACCTGGAATTGAGCGAGTTTTGGACACATCGGAGGTTTACGATGCGGGTGTCTTCGAGATAAAGTTATCATGATGAGAGAAATGTCAGACAGATTGGATTGGTTTTTATCTTTATGACAGAAAAATCATTTCTTAAAGCGAATAACAAGTGGAAGGAGATAATATGTTTTTAGCTTACAGTTAACAAGGTATATCCTACGTTTCTGTATTACAGTGAAACATGTCTAAACCTAACCCTGAATAAGCCAGAATCCTGTATAAACCGAACTTTAAATATAGTCCCAATGTAGAAAATCTTTGTTAATTTAGCTTGTACAAGCCACCCATTTGTCTAATATATAGCCACACCTATTTGTTACAATAAAAGTTAAAATAAAAATAAAAATGGCTATGACAAGGACCTTTGATTCATCTACGTAATTTTCTACGCGATTCAGAAGATTTACAGTTCATGGGATAAGCTAGTAAGTAATTATTATTAAAACTCAAGTTATCTCCCCCAAGCATCAGCGATCTTATCCGATTTTAACCCTCCTGTTTAGGTCTTGTGGTTTTCTTGCTCCTGAAGATTTTAAAATTATTCAGCCTGCCAATCTGTTGACCGTGATCGTACTAAATGAAGGTTATTCTAGAAACACGTCATCATGCATACTTGACTTCACACCGGGGTTCAGTGGGGCTCGTGTTTCTCAATATTTAGTTTTCTGTGTAGTGTTTTGCCAATCGTTGTTTGTATTTTGTCCTATTTAAGTTTGGCAATGTTAGAGTCTCTTCGTCGATTTTCGACATCTGATTGGTATCTTCAAACTTTTATTTTATATCTGGACATTATTAGCAGTTATTGTAGCATTTATTGTTAGGGTTGAATAGTTATATGTTCCGAACATTAAATTTGGAACTAGATATGTTTGTTTACTCTAGACAAGCCACTGCACATAAAGGGCCAACTATAAGTTGTCCTCTACATACATGTAAGGGCCTGTGTGGCTCAATGAGTTAGGTAGTTGGATTACCTAACAACTCATACAAGCCTATCACCAATACGACATGGGTTCACGCCCGGCTTTGTAAATTACAAAAAGGGTGTACTCGACACATAGTCGCAAGTGATAAAGTTTACCAGTTGCTTGCCCATGGTCGGTGGTTCTCTCCGGCGGCTTCCTCCACAACTAAAAACTGATCGCCATGATATAGTTGAAATAATGCTGAAAGTAGCGTTAAACACAATAAATCAAATCAAGTCATCAACTTTGTTTAAAGGGCCTGCTATAAGTTGTCCTCTAAATGTATAGAGAGCGTCATTATCCAACGGTACTTTTTATTCGACAAACTGATGTACTAGTGTATTAATTGTGATACGTAAAATCCATATACGAAAGCAGGAATATTGAGAAATTTAAGATACTATACCAGCGAACATCTAGTATGGTCATGTACTCTAATGTATGTCTGTAACATGATTCAGTCAGTTACACTTAACATATATACCAATCCTTTGTACTCGAGTTTCAGTTCTTATGCAAGATTCAGACAACAAAAATACAAACGTATTTAAAAGTCAATACAAAGCGAAAAGGATTCAGACAGTGTAACGTCACAATATGAATATCAAAGTAAATGGGCTAGATCCGGATACAACAATCCACATCTAAAACAAAATAATAAAATATGTGGTCAACACAAACTACCACACAAAAACTGACAGCGACTAGGTACTCATAATGGATTAGCACCTTCTGCCCCGTTAATGACACCCATCGTGAATTATCAAAGCTGGTTAGTGAATCAGATATGATGATGCCATAGGAAGCACGTCTACAACCAGTTTGGGTGATATGCTAGAATTCCGTGTGGATCTACCAACTTATGATGACATATGCGACTTCCTCCAAGTGATTTAGTATTTTCTAATCAGTTAAGTATATCAGGTGGTATTAAAGTTTTAATGAGGTTTCTTAATCCTCTAGAAACACATCTTGACAACTTGCGACATAATATGCTTTAGGTGACTTATTATATGGAATATGAACATATATATGTATTAATAGTTCTCGTAGGACCATTGAGAATACTGAGTTAAATTTATATAATATTTGTAATATTTTATGTGGGTTCAGGTGCTCTTTTCTTGGCTGATGTAAATTCTATGCGTAGAAAACATTAATTAAGCTTTGAAACACGTGAAATATCAAAGCTTCATTGAGAGGCGTATCGTTCAGAAACGTGATTGTTACAAAAATCATGTGCAATTGAGTACAATATACGTCATCATATTTTGTTACACTTTTAATGAATATTAATTAGAAATAATAAACATGATTCACAATTCGGATTCTAACAAATGTTTTCTAAAACTGATATCGTTTTTAATTGACAATACATTTGCTATATTTGGTGGACACGTTTTTAAACAGTGTCGGAATTTCTACCAACTGTACACCTATTCTCACCGACTTGTTCTTTTATCTATAGAACGCAGATTTCATGTGAAATGCTTTCTCAAGAAAAACGAAAATAAATTGTCCCGGTTCTTTAATCTTACGTCTCGCTATATAGATGATGTCTTCTACTGAACAAAGTTGATTATCTATATCTGTTGATTGCATCTATCCCATTTACATTGAAATAACTAATACCATAGATACAGCTCGGATTGCTTCATTCATTGACCTACACCTAGAAATTTACAGGAGGGCCAGTTAAAAACGAAACATAACGTCGAGACGAAAGTAAAGCTTTCAATTTTCCCATTGTGAACTTTAAATTTATACGTACAAACATTTTAACAGCACATACATATAGAGTATATATCTCTTAGCTGATAAGATATTCCAGAGTTGTGTGTTCCCTATCGATATGTCCATGATAAAGGGTTGTTGCAAACAAAAAAATACTGAACCAATGTTACTATTGCTGAAACTGTTGTCATCATTTAGGACTTTTGATGGTCGCCATCATGGATTGGCCAACCTTTACGGCAGTCAACCCATTCAGTTAACATGACGGCAACAGTGCAATGATACGCAGTATGGTTATATCGTATCAGCTGGAGCATTTGATCTCAAATTTTAATTGGCTGTATAATTTAATTGGCTACATGGCAAATACGACCAATATAGATTAACTTCCATTTAAGCAACGAAAGGAGTTTTGTTACCGGTAAAAATAGAGACACAAATAGCCGACAATGTAGTGCGGTTATGTTGAATGTTGAATATAAAATATAATGGTTTTTTTGTTGTCTAAAACATTACTGGTTTGTGATCAATTTATTTAGATGAAACACATTGTCACAAGTCACTTAGGTACACATCACGACTTCACTAACGTTGATTTACTTGGTCAATTACGGTGTAAAAGCACTATTAAAGGAAAATATATTGTAGATTATAAAGTACCTTCCTTTTTCTTATGTTATCTTCGTTATCTTGGAAAGTGCTTTAACAACATTTACCAATCAACCTGTAGTATATCAATTAGCTAAAAGCTAACATTATTGTAAATAATTGTGCTGTCTGAGTGACGTTACGTAACGGTGAACTTCCCTTTCCCTTCATTTTAGTACCTAATGAAGGTGTGTTAATGTTTAATGCAGTCGTCTACACAAGTGCAGTTACCAATCCCTTATGTAGGATTCAAATATAATTACAGAAAGCATTAGATCACAGGAAAACATCCTAAAATTAAATCACACCTTCTGTAATGTTGTTAATAAAGTTGACTTTGACTAAATCTTTAATCAAGCAAAGAAAGAACTTACATTAAACAATATATTGTGAAATAAATTTTATTTCCGTTAATGGACATTTGCGATTTATGTATCTTCTTAAAGGAAAGATTGTTGCCTTAAGACCCTGCTACATGATACAATATACAATAAACATATCGGGATATCGCGTATTAAAATGACAATTCTTTGACCATGAACTTTAATCGTGGTATTTATATTTTTATCTGCTGGCTATACAACGTTTCCCCCGAGTATATGTGGCTGTTTCATGATACCCGGTATCAATACGTATTAATATATGGCTGACGGTTGTATGCAAAAGGGAGATAAGGTAACCTTCACCTTAGAGATCGATAACAAATTGTTGACATGTGTCAAGATTAATATATTGCTTAGGAATATATGATATCAATATATTATTTGACATGACGGAATGTCAAAAACCTAAATGAGAACCTTGTGACATTTGAACAAGCTCAAAGTGATATTTTGTTGAATGTTATTTAATGAAGGTTAAGTTACATTATAGCACCAAAACAACGACGACAAACAACGTGATTATACAATGGTTCATTACCAGACATTCTTCTATGCATGGTTGTCCCATCCGCTTGGTGGATGGATATTTCAACAAACGATTGGTATTCCAATGGATACGAATTGTGCTTCGTTAATCGCCGATTTGTCTCTACATGTTAAGGGGCGGACTTCCTTCAAGAACTTCTCAATGATAAAGATAGAAAATCAGCCCAGCACTTTAATTTCACTTTATGCTATATAGATGATGTTCTGTCATTGAATAATTCTAGATTCGGTGCATCACATCTATCCAAATGAGCTTGCAGTAAAGAATAATACACTCAAAAGTCTGCTTCGTACAACGAAAGAAGATTAAAAACAAAACTCTACTAAAAACGCAATGACTTCACTTTTCCAATAGTAAACTTCCCTTTTATCAGTTGCAATATTCCAGCATCACCAGGATATGGAGTGTACATTTCACAACTCATACGTAATTCTAGCGGTTGTGCCCAATACAGTGATTTTCTGGACAGAGCTCAGCTGCTGACGCAACATCTCCTCAAACAAGGTTACGTGCTCCAAAGTTGAGGTCATTACTACAAAACTGTTACGGTCGTCATCACAATCTGGTTAACCTTTACGAAATATCCCTATCTCAAATGACAATGGATCTTTTACTTTTTACGTATATTTGTTCTTGATCACTGCCAAGACGTTGACCGGACTTGACTGTATAGATGAGTAACACGCGGGTGTCTTAAAAGAAGCAGGAACTACTTACCATTCGCAAGCACATGGGGTCATCCCATTACGTGTATTTATGTTCTTAGTTCAGTGTTGTAATGTCCGTTACGATTTCCGCATAAAACGATGTTTTTTGTAGGAGGGTTGATGTCTTATTTACGCTATGTGTGTTTCTTTTCGTATAGTGGTATCCATCACATATTGTGTTGTCTTTTTTGTTTTGTCTGTTTTCGACTTGTATTTTGTGAACTCTGTGTTGCCAGTTTCTCTTGATTGTCAATTCTTGGTTTCCCCTTCGGGTTTCGCCAACGTTTATTTACCTTATGAAGACCAATAGGAATGTCCCTGTAGGCGGGCTGAACACCCACTGGTTGTTATCTGGTGAATTTGTTTTATTATACTTCAAGCGGAAACTGGTTATACCAAACTAACGACCACTTAGATTCATTATTAGATGACAACGAGGTCTCTTATATCATTTTTTGAATAACATGGTACCGAGTTAAAAGTATTGATAATCAGGTATGTACACAGTATGGTCTATGGGCAGCTGGGTTTTGTCTGCTATGTCACTGTATGAATAATGCATGACTTCACACATAGCAAAACAGTTTATAGCCTGTTGAACTTTAAAAGTTCAGCTTGTGGACAATAACAGATATGTCAAATGTCTCTCTCTGTTTTACTGGGGATTAGAAGTTAATATACGTCCAATTATTGAAAAGGGTATTATTCTTTAGAAACCCATTAATTTCCTGCTTTTTAAGTAGACTTGGGTAGAAACTAAATCTCTACAATGATTAATACTACCATTACTGTATATGGCAATGACAGATTATTTCATGAATACCGTTCCTCTATACTATTCCACAAGGGATCTTCAAATTTTATTAGAGAAATTGTTATTCTCAAAATCACGTTTTCTATGGTCTTTCCCCTTGAGAAAACTTGTTGTCGTTATTTCATTTGAAATCAAATTATCAAGTACAAAAGGATACTATAGGTTATTAGTCTCAACAGCATAAAATAATGTGCTGACAGCATATATCAAATTTTAAGTCAGACTGCTTGGAGTGAATTTGACAGAACACACAGGCGTAAGCTTCTTGTATCCCTATTTTAGGATTTCGAAATGTCCAATAAAAATAAATATACATGAGATAAAAAAGTGTTTACACCAATATAACAACATATAAGATAGAATACGTGATGCATACGAGTGATGGGTGTTATCAGCTTGGTGATCTTATTAATTATTTGTAAAGCATAACTTAAAATTTTGATATTGCGCAATTCCAATTATTCTTGCATTGATAGCTTTAAAGGGAAATGAAATCAAAATCATACTGTAATTTTATAAAGACTGAAGTATGTATTTAAAAAAGTAATTTAGCACATATTCTGGTCAACATAATCTCTGAGAGCTATGAACTGTGTATATTAAAATCAGGTATTTTGAATTTCCAGCCAACAAGGCAGATGACATAATGACAATGTTGGTGACGTCACACCTCCTAATCAAACTGGCTCGAAAATATATCCTCGCCGTGTTTTCATGGATAGGGAATCAGACAAAGTGAGCTTTATGCTACTAATCAAAAATATGCGGTACGGGAAATTGACATTACTCACCGAAGCAACAGGCCGTCGAATACTGGGCCATTCCCCCTTCTTACGTCGTGTCGTTTCATTTTACATGATGGTGACTGTTATTTTTTTCTTTCATCATTCCGAATTCGTGATCGCCGGACATACTTACTGTTGTTTTCAATTAAATTAGAATAATTCTATAGAATCACCAAGATGTATATTACTAAACGGTGTGATTATGTATCCATGAATGATTTGATTCTTCGGTGTCCTCTGGTACCTGGTTGTTTGATGTAAATAACTTGAGTGTCAATATTGTTTATGAATAATATTCCGGAACTATTCATGTAAATTACCAACGTCGACATCACATTATGTATGACGTTTCTGTGTGAACTATTGAGCAGAAAAAACAACTTTGTCACCATTTTCTTGTTTTGTAAAACGTCCTATATGTGTACAGCTGTACTATAGTAGTTAAAACGTAGCTATCAAATTTAGTGCGCACGACGCGTTCCTGTGATGGCCTTCATCAGGTACACTCAAATCCAAAATATGTGAAAGTCAAATAAACTTAATAGTTTTTGGGACTAAGAAAGCCATAGGCCCTAAATGGGTCAGCCAAAATCGGCAAAGGTCTCCTATTATCGTATGCCATTATATATTTTTATTTTTAAATTATAAATAAACTGTCTAATCATTCAAAACAAGTTTACTATTACGTGATACATTTTTTTTCAATTGACCCCAAAATAAATTGATTTAGACTAGGACGGGGGGCAAAGTTCGTCATCTGCGGACATCTACCCTCTTGGTGCTGTACTACTTGACGTCTGTGACTTTTACTACCAGATTTCATGCAAATGTCAGATTGGAGCTTCTACGTATCGTGAACATAACCATAACTATGGATTAGAACAACTCATTACTGACATTAAGGAGAGACAAATAACGTATGGTACTATGGAATGTTAGACGTCAGGCAATCTAATTAGTATTATTTCTTTTGATTTTTTTACGTAAACACTGCATTAAACATCAAATTTTCACTCTTAAAATACCAAGTACCATTAATTCTCGTTTGTTTATTACATTTTACGTTCATTCAACGTTGTTTTTTTCAGTCAGGATGAAATATCGGTTAAACCCATAAACATAAATGCACAAATAAGATAATACTATACAAAGGATTTATCTAGATTTATCTTACTTTTAAGCATATCCAACATGGAAATAAAACATAGATGTTTTGCATCCATTGTGTTTACTCAAATTTCATCAAAGTGCTTATCATTTAATACGTGACAATACTTAACGTTACAATCAGAGTTTTCTCTTTACATTTGTTGGTTGGGCGGAGAAAACTATTATTACTTTTTGATAGCATTGTTATTACAGCCATGATCAAATTGTTGTTAAGATATCATAACATTAGGTTAGGTTTCTGAATATGGAGTTGATGGATTCTATAGAGTTCCCAAGAGAGAATGAGTTTGAAAAATCTTTGGCACAAATCGGTAATTGACCATAATATGCATTATATTCCATTACCAATTTGGAATATAAATTTAAATATCAATTAGAGTAAACAGATCAGAAACAAATCATAATCCAGATTGACAAGACACAACACAAATGAAACCGAATATTAAAAAATAAATAATACACGATCAAACTCAACAAATCTAAGTGAGACCATGTGCTTAAAATGGCGGGTGTCTTATATGACGCATGAACTGCTTACCATTCACGACCACCTGCGTTCACACCGCTTTTTGAAGGGTTCCGTGTTTCTCAATGTATTAGTTTTCTGTGTTGTGTGTGGGTTTTTTGTTGTTTTATTTTTTTGTTGTCGTTGTTTTTTCTGTCTTGTGTACCCAATGTTGCCAGTGTCTCTGGATTGTCCATTCTTGATTCCCCATTCTGTTTTCTCTAAAATTGTATTTTTTCCAGTTTCATGTGTAGCACCCTTCATGAAATCCGCATTTGCGAAGTAACGGTACAGTTCAAATTGGACACAAGAAGGCAGTGTTCAAATAGTTACAACATATGGATCATAATAGCTTTGAAACAGAAATCGATAACCGGTCAAATATCTCAAGACCAAAAATATCATTTCATTATTGAATGGAATGGATTAGAAGTGTACAAGTATGCCCGCCGGGAATCGGAACCCATGATCTACCACATTGGAGGCAAGCACTATGGCCTTTGGTTTATTCAACTCGTTTAATGAGTAGAGTTTTCAAATTTTACCTGACGTGACCTGAATGTTACTGGATCGCGGGATAAAACATATTAAATAGAGAAACTAACACATAGGTTACTTAGGTTAAACAAATCTGTCATGTAGACATTGCGTGTTCGATGCCACTCTATTTATTCCGATTTAGAATCATATCTGATTATTAAAATATCCGATTTGTCATAAAAGTTCATTTATAAATTTAAATGTATTTATACATGATGGTCTCAAATTCTTTTTTTCTGAATGACATTTAGTGTTCTATGTCATGTTTGTAGTGGCTTTCATAATATTCTGGTCATTACTGCTAAAACAGACTCATTTCCACTTACATTCAAGTCATGATGGAACATAAAATGGTTATCATCAAATTTCCCATCTACAGAGTTTTGACATTTAACTAAAATAGATTTGAAAGCATATTTTATTCAATTTGTCTGGCACTAAAGTTAAACTTTAGAGAAAATGAGTTTAAACTGGTTCATCGTGTGTATCCAATTCATTTTGTAAACTTTTTTTTTATTTAAATCATTTTATAGCCTAAACAGTCATTGTAAGGTACCACATTAAAAGTGCAAATTGTCGATATACTGTGTACTTTATATTTGAAACATCGTGATTTAGTTATATGTAAAAATAAAGTGTTTCCATCAATTTGACATCTGGTATTCCGATTACTATAACGTCTCGGATATAATCATGTATTTTAAGCATCTCAGTAAAACAATCTAATAAAGCAACAACTATGAATTTTGACGTCACATATACTTTGTAAACCAATAACAGTGTCCACGATAGTACTTATATTACTGTAGCGCACAAGCGACTATCAATTGATAAAACTTTAATGCAAACTATTTATACTTGTGTATCTAAAGTAGCAAGATATGTATATTTCCATGTTTTATTCATGTCCTCAACATAATATATCAATATTGTACAACAACGTCAAATTCAACAGATTATAATGTTTCAATAAAATTGTTAGTCCAGTCCACTGCTCAGACAATAAAACTCATGTGATTCAAAAATAAAAGCTACCTAGTGACTGATATGGTTAAATAATGTAAAAAGGGGTGAGTCTTGTACCTAACAATTACTAAGTCTAACTACAGGTGTGTGTAAACATTAAATATGTATTTTAATAATTTCTATGAAGTTTGTCAGAATCCTTTTCCAACAATATTAATTTTAATATAGCTGATTCCTTATGAGCTATTCACACAAAAATATAAGTGAAGTCCAGGTCCTTCCTGGATCAACACAAAAATCAAAAATTTATAAGAGTGATGTCTAGGTCCTTCCCAGATCAAGACTTGAGTTTAAATTCAGTTTAGATCCTTTCTAAACTGAAATGATTTAGTGGCAAACACTCCTTGTGAAAGCCGTGTACTAAAGCCAAATATTGTCCTATTTATTCCTAGTTATGCCTATTTATAATAAGACTGGTGAACGCATACTGTTCACAATAGGGGGAACAAAATGTTCCGTATGAAAATTAAATTAAACTTTGCTATCAAGATCAACTTGCTAAATGAAATCAAATCTTAAAAGTAAACCTAGCAAACTGCTTAAGGCAACTGATCAAAAGTTAGGAAACCGGCTCCTTAAGAGTCCGCTAAAATGAAAATCGACGTTTAAAAATAAGAAAACATTTTCCCGTTTTGTTTTAGTTAACTTTTCAAATATTAGAACAAAATTTACATGAATTTGGCCAATTTTACAAAAGTTCGAAAGAGCGAAAATTATACGAACTATTCAATCCAAAGTTTTAAGCAAGACCCCTTAACTCAGCGTTTTCCCAAACGAAATTTACGTCACTTGTTGGATTTGTTGGAATGTTGGATTTAGCTAGCCAATCATTTCTTCTGAATACGTAATTTTCTCAATAAGTTCAAAAAATTGTAAAAATACAATAATTCATACTTTTTTACATATAAAATTCTTTATACGATACGTAAACAAATTTCTATAGCAACATATAAATAAAGGATGTGCAGACATCCGGAAGTAACGTGTGCCGGTCGGTAAAGTAAATAGAACAGCCAAAACTGTATGTGTACTGTGTTGTTATCGGCGGCTAGGAATTTAACAGATTCCGCAAAGTTAACGAATTGACAGGCCGCCAAAGTGAAATGGATATATCCAGATGGACTAAAGGATTCACGTTATAAGTGTGAGTACTGCTGTTAAAGCGTAATAACTGTGTTTTAACCGACAAGTGAAAGTTCTCAAAGTGACACGTTATGTCCAGTGCGCCTGCACATTTACATAAATAACCTGGCAAGCAAGGTGCCCGCGTGGTCGTTAAGGGCTGACAGTTTGAACTGAAGATGAAATTACGAGAGAAAAATCAATGCAGTGACGAATCGGCAGTGGACTGGTAACAACATTACTACAATTGATGTCAATAATATGTACAACAAGGCGACAATCGCAATATTTACATTCAACCGATAATTCGTAAATTTACAAAATTGAGCACATGTTAACGGAAGTGAAAATGTGAAAATGATCGAAGTTAAAAGCAGACGTCATTCATTCAAGTCACGAAAATGTTGCTCCTGGCTAATTCAACGTTTATCTCATTCACTTGAAGGTTGGATTTACTTAATAATTTAACAAGTGGTGCTCAATAATTTATGGAGAAAGAAAAATAATTAATTCCAATAGTGTCAATTATTCAAAGTGTCTGAATTCATTAATAAAATCATTGAACTTATTATATTTAGCTAATATTGAAATTAAATATGCAAAAAACATTTGTCATGACAATTGTAGTCACAGCACATGAACAAATATATACAAGTCAAACATGCATTCAGCTACTCATGACAATTACTGGTAAAATTCATACTCGATATGTACAACGCAAAATTGCGAAAAATACACAGGTGTTTGTACACATAAACTAATGTAACACAATTATCACTTTGAGTAAATGTACCTGAGATGGTACCCTACATTTTAATATACAATATTCGATTTAAAGTAATATGAAAGGCAAATATCGTGGATATTTTTTATTAAATATTTTCACTTAATATGTCACTTAATTTTAACTAAAATCAACTGCATAACATTACAAATCCGTTCAAAAGCAGATTTTGTTTTAAGAGCAAATCGCAAAATATTTGACAGCAGATAATTCTGTTTTCCCGTTCAGTAATGTAAATGATATGCGCGTGACTCAAGATTTGAACTCTTTCGGGGAGATTATCGCTCATGCGCACTGTTCAGTTGATGATTCTTTTTTTATATATTTCGTGTGTACCACATAAGAATAATTGCAAAAATAAATTGGTCTCACACGACATGAAACAGACAGATTATTCCTCAATAATCATTGTCCGTAATGTGTGCGTGCTTCCCTCAGCATCCATGAGTGTTTACCTTTTCTTCACGAGGTCATGATCGGCAATCATCGGAACAAAACAACCGGAAGTTAATCAGTCTCCACAACAATGGCGAGGACAATAAACATGAACACGGATTTGCAGATTTCTAGTTGTTGTGAGCATATTTCGACTTGAAACATGCACGAATAGCTTAGTAAAGGCACCGCCGTATTCCAAATTGAATTTTCAGGGAAAAATTTTCTTCACCCAAAACTGGTGTAATATTACGTTAAAACTTTAAATAAGCAACTTGAAAATGTTGATAACTAATAATTAATTCATAGCTTGAAGTGATGATAAGTTCAACGTTTTTGAAAGACTAGCGAGAAAGTGGCTTGTTTTTTTACAACGTTCAAGTTATGAAGCAGAGTATTACACACTCTCATGTCAAAAAGGTCATGTGATGTGAGATGTATGAATCAATCCTTGGTATCTGACATCGAATATTCCAGTCACACATGGATATCATGTGAGAATATTATAACCATGCGTGGTCTAGAAGGTATCAAAATAAGTAAATCACTAAGATGTGTGAATTACTTTTACAATAAATTATTAATTGTCAATATTTTTTTCTGAAATGTTTTTCAATTTACTAAATAAATCATAAAAATATGAAATGTTCATTTTTGTCATTTTGCATGCCTGAAATAAATGATATTGGTCTTCAATAGCTGAATTGCACAATCTACATTTTTAAAATCATTATATCTGGCTTTAAAGGTTTATTGGCAAGTGGACATTTTGCAACTAGCTGAAAACAACATTATTACATGTTTCGTTTGCAGATTTTCCATGAGGTTCTCTAAAAAAAATATGTTTTTCATTTTCTTAAATTCCTCTATTTACCACTATTATTATGATTGAACAATTGTTAACTAATCTTTTAACAGTCTTACTCCAATTAACCTTGCTTAGTTCGTCTCAATTAGAACTTTCTGATTTATGCTTATTTGATAAACATTTTATATGATGTAACTAATTATTTTCGTATGATTTGTATTTCAACTGGCAATAAAATTTCTGCCACAAAGTGAATGCTGCCAATAATAAGGAAAGTTTGACAATACCAAAGGAGAATCAGAAGCAAGCCGTAAATCGCAGAAGGACAGACAATGTAATAACCAAAAGGACAAGCAACGACCTACAAAACACTACACAAAAAACTAAAGATCGAGCAACATGAACTGCACTAACAACCGATAGTAAACTCAGATATTCCGGAGGGTTAAATAGTTCCTGCTCCACACGTGGTACAAGCATTTCAATAAACATACTGGGTTTAAACTAGTATCTATTTTCATTTAAATAACTTGTCAGTGTTACTTTAATAAATATTAAGGAGAACCAAATGAATTCAATGTTAAGTTAAATATTGTCCGCATGTAGTGATGCTGTATTTAGACTACTACAATTAGATGTGCATTTCATGAATATTATCCTCTCTTACATATGACTGTTGCATGGCATGGATTCTACATTTACAAGAAAGTGAAGATTTGTCTTCCATTTCCTTTGTAATTTTACTGTTCTTCAAGATTCAGGAATGTTTTCTTCCTCAAAAACTTACCAAAAAGTAATCTAAAATAATGTGAAGTCCCTTTCCTCCATACTTATTAAATTCGTTTACAATTTCGTCATTTCATGCACCCATAAATTCGTCTTTTGTAATTTTGTCATTAATGTTTTCAGTTTACGTCAGCTTCGTCTCTTCTGCTTGTGATTTCATTATCAAATTATTCGGATGATTGTAATTTACTAAGTTTTCAACAATTAATTTGTTTCTGGATAAAATATTGTATTTCCCCTTCTATCGTCAATGGCAAAATAAATATCCTTATCATTCCGTAAATTTAATTTTCTTATTCTCCATATTGTATTACAAATATGTTTCCCTCTTCTGCAATCCTTTTAAGTTTTCGTTGATCTTCAGCTATTTTAATTGTAATTGGCACTGTTTCTTGCTGTTCAGTAGAGTTTTTTTAATTGACACAGTTTCTTGCTGTTCGGTAAATTTTTTAAAGTGTTAGTTAGATAATGGGTTTATTATCGGTATACCAGTAAATACCAGTATAATAGTCTTTGCTTTGATTTGAGTAGTGACGGAATATATAATCCTTTGCATTCGAGACGTGCATGCTAGCCATTACACTACCGATACCCTTTTAAAAAATTGTGCACATTACTAAAAAAAATAATACGATATGAGTATGGAGTGCTAGCAAGGTCATTCGTACATTTGCTTAAATTTGAGAATGTGTTACGCATTCATTCTTACATTGAGCGATTTATAATTTGGTTGCTGAGTAACGTAAGATGAGCAGTATTTCAACTACATTCATGACTGACGAGAACAATGAGATTTACCATGCATTTATCATGTTGGTAAATGGTAGTACTGGAATTGTCGTTTGCGCGAGTGATTTGATTGCAACAGTGAAAAGGGGAGATATGTATATACGGTGCCACCAATGCTCACGCCTAACACTGTTGCTACCCTATAAGGAAAGTCCAAAGTGGAAAATCGGAGAAGGCCAGACAGCATAATGACCAAAGGGAAAAGGATGAAAGGACAATGATCCTGTTACAAACTCGTTGATAAGATAACATATTCCAAATAATAGACACACATGTACGTCCAGTTCTGAGGAAGAGTTTTGTTGTGTGTATGATTCGTCCCTACATCGTACCCCTTTCGCACCCGCAGCGCAGAAGCTATATCTGATTTCTATTGACGAGGTTCGAGATATTGTTTTTTCCCCCTTTTATTCATTGATTTATTGTTTTTGAAAATAAAATATATTGAACTGAAATTATATTATAATTACTATACTGAAATTATTATTTTTATTACTGATATAACAAAAAAAAAGACAAAATAAATAATAATAATAATAATAGAAACACCGTTAATATGAACTATTCCATTCAAGGCGTCGTGCTTACATGATTAAAAGCTAGACTAAAAAACAATTCTGTATCCGATCAGATTAGAAAACGTCATTATTTGTCAGTATTTAAAACAGAGAATGTATATTGATTTCCCTAATGGGCACTTAATCAGATAAAGGAGAAAAATAATGATCGACATTTATCTCTAGACAGGCAAATCTTGGCGTTGTGACTGGGGTGATAATGATTTTTTATTCCAAAACATCATACAACTGTACATATTTCTGTCGAACTACGGATACAAAACACATTGCATCTCTTGTAATTAATTCCCCCTACGTAAGAGTTCACCTTATGACGTTGTGATAAATGTTAGTCAACAATATAAATATTGATCAATGAAAACAAAACAACCACAAAATATAATATTTGAAAAACAAATATCACTCGAACACAGCATGAAGCTAGTACATTTTGTAAGTATTCCGGTGTCATATGGCATTTTGAACTCCATGGTATACTGAACCTGGTATCAACTTTTATCCATGATATATTAAACAACATTATAGAAAATGTATGGTAAATTAAACCTCCGTAGTGCTTAAGACTTCCGACTCCCCAATTTTAATCAAGAGGCAGTAAGATGTTCAATAATTCATAGGTAGGGGTCAATATACCATAGTTATGGGGTTCAATATACAAAGAAATTGAGAATATTACATAACAGATGTACTTTTCAAGATTCGGGATTCCATCAGACAGGAGTCGGTTCGATATACAATATGTGTAGGGTTTTCAAAATCCCTTGGACGTGACAATAAACCATAGCAGTTGTCCTTAACTTACAAATTAAAACAAGAGAATATTACTCTCCCCTGGGTAGGGGTAAAATTACCATGGCATGGGAGGGGTGGTCAATGTTTCATAGAAGTTTTACTTGATTCCAAATTTAAGACAGGAGATTTTACAATAGAACTAATCTAATTTATCATGATTTGGTCAATGTGTCATTGCAGTCAATGTTAGGATATTCAAATGAGATCCAATATGCAAAAAGTTCTTTTGATTCCATTTGATCGTCAATTGCATTAAAAATATTAATCAAATAATATCGTTAACATTTATTCAAGTACAAATGATATCCCCTTCCCGTAGTATATTGAAACCCCTCCTTATGATATTCACCCCATACCAATGAAATATTGAATCGTCTACAGTCTTACATTGTGAGTCAATGACAATTGTTGTAGTATATTGAACCCCAACCCATAAGATATCGAATCCTTAAATATAGTATATCGAACTATGGTAGTTTAATCCCTTACCCATGGCATATTGAATCCCCCTGTCTTCACATGTGATGCAAGAACAAATGGTATTGCATTTCAACGCCATAACCATGGTATATAGGACCCCATAGCATGGTATTTTGAAACCGACCCTAAACATCGCATATCAAATACCCTCTTGTGAGTAAAGTACAGCTGCTATTGTACCTTGAACACAATACCCATGGTATATTGACACATTATATATTGTAGTTTACCCATGAACCCCTTCCCGTTTCAATGAAATAATGTTTTATATTGTAATAAAATATATAACTAATTTAGTGAACACTACGCGTTTCTAATCTAATAAACTTATAATGGAAAGATTGGAATTTCAAATAATCTTAAAAGACTTTGGAAACAGGAAACCCAAAGAGCCCCCATGGTATATTGACACATTATATATTGTAGTTTACCCATGAAGCCCTTCCCGTTTCAATGAAATAATGTTTTATATTGTAATAAAATATATAACTAATTTAGTGAACACGACGCGTTTCTAATCTAATAAACTTATAATGGAAAGATTGGAACTTCAAATAATCTTAAAAGACTTTGGAAACATGAAACCCAAAGAGCCAAAACAGTAGAGTCAAAACTGATTAAAGTCACCAATGTCTGAGAGAGGATAACCTTAGTTTCAATAATAAATATATTATTTAGAAACTGTGGATTTCAATAAAAGAAAAAGTATATTTAATAATCCATGTCAGTGTGGAAACACTGACTACTCGTCGGATGATACCTCGGGGACTAATAGTCCACCAGCATGGGTATCGACCTAGTGATAGTACTGTAATAAAGCGTGGATAGCTATTTTAATGCGCACCGCACGTTTCTGGAATAACCTTCATCTGATACGTTTGGAAACCTTATAATTGCTGCATTGACACATTCTATACACATATCTGGCTGTCACGTAGACATTTAATTGTTTTATATTGAAAGGAGTCTTTCAACAAAAAGCATTTTTCAATACAATTGCTTTTTTGTAAACTTCTTTCTATGTACCGCTTTCTTCTCTTTCGTTAACATACATGGCATATATTGTGACAAAAGTGTGCTCTGCGACATTACTATTGTCAGAATATATTTCTACTAACAAATTGTTATACTAGTATATTCCAAATGTGCGAGAGTTTAATTGGTTTTTTTTCCAAAAATTTAAGCCGAAGTTTTATCCTGATTAAATGAAGTAAATAAAGGCGTATCCCAAGCTGACCTATTTTCGATAGCCATAAAACAATACTTAAACATTTTCCTTACATCGGTATCTATCTCAGCTCTCATTGAAATACCTGAGGTAAATGTGTTGATATAAAATGTGGACTCTTCGTTAGGGAATCATCAAATAAAAATCGTTAGAATTTCAAACGATACCAATAAACGTTAGAGAATACTGAAGGGATAATCAAGAATAGACAATGCAGAGAAACTTCCAACATAGGGTACACAAGCCACGCAAGTTTTATTACTGGATTAAAACCAAATTGTTTGCCATTAACAAAGAGTCCAGCTTCAAACATGGACTCTTTAATACATTTAACATTTCCGTAATATGAATTTCTGCATATGTTCATACCAAACCCGTCATTGGGGTATAGAACAACATTTACGTCATTTTCCTGCCACATCCTTCCAAAAGGGCGAAAGCGCTTTGTAAAAATGTAATGTAATGTATTAATTTTAAAACGATCAAACTCTAAATTCTTTATTTTGTCTTTCAACTGAAATAAGAGGTAAGTGTTATTGTGGAGAAAAAGACAACATGGCCTTAGGTAAAATGTAAACAAACATAAAATCAATTCTGGATTGCAATTTTTATTTTCATCTACTCAGTGTCCGATCTCTATGTATGCGTTTTTTAACCACTGTTTTGAGCAACACAATGTTGAAAGGGGGCCTGTATTACGTACCCGTGATCTGTGATATTATGAGAAGCGAATTTTGTGTTACCTATAGTTGATCCGTTGTTTTTAAAACACACCTAAATCGATATCACGATATATAGTATGAACTAACCGTTTTTATTGTGCCTAAAACCAATAGACAACAGTGTTGTGCTACGCTACTCTTTACACTTTGATAATTTCGATAGATAGTGAACCTGTTCATGGACTATTCATTCGATTCATCATTCCTGTTCAACTGAACACATAACATACTTATTTATTATTGCGCTACGTGCAGTAGTTGCCATCTTACTGTATAGATGTGTTGATTCCGACGCCAATGTATGCTGGTTGACTTGGAAGATGAAATGAAGACATGTTTTATCCAGTTTTAAAAGTGTCAACAGGCGTAACATACACCCAAGACTCACGGAACACGTCGTCATACAACACTTCCATTAAAGGTCGATTGACGTTAATACCTCTCTTCACATGTTGTTGTATTAGCATGCCTTCTAGTATGTTTTAATTTTGCCTAGTCAGTACGTTAACCCCTACTCTTTACTCCTCGTATCATCTTTTCACATTTGTTGTTATCCGCAACGGTAATGGATTCGTATTGTGCTCCGAGCACCAGTAGAAGAATTGTTTAATCGCTGATGTTCAGGGCTCACCTCAGTTGTACGGTTCAATCTAAAGATGTTGTATGTACAACTGTTATAATATTTCACGGATTTCTGCTTGAATTGGATGATTTCCTTCACTCGTGAAATTCATCGTGACATCGCTCTTAATCGTCTTTTCAGGCCGTCTTGCTCCAGAATTATCTCTGATACCAGGTCTCATAATTTCACATCAAGTATATTCTTGAATAATTTCAGTATATAAACTGGATTTCCAAACTGCCTAGAACTAGGAATTATACATGACTTGTTTTAGTCTAGAACATACTTGATATTAGGGGATTGTTCTGTCATAATTGGAGATCTTTACTGGCAAACGTCGAATGACAAAGTCAGTTCTTCAAATTACCACCTATCTTAATTGCACGACCTGTACATACATGCGAATTGTCAACATATGGCAAGTTTCACTGACCAATGACAAAATACTGCACTATATTATCAACATTAGACCATGTATACTTTTAAATAAATATACGTGCTGCTCTGGTACACTCTGTAAATATATTCAATGTTATCACCATGCTGTCTTTACGAAACGAGTCGCCAAGAAAGAATGAACAAAATACTGCCCAAACATTTTGAACCGCAAACATCCCTTACAAATATGCCATACAGCATTGTATGATGTACCTTGGTATCTGTAAAAATGAAATACCTTTAAAATACAACAAACAAGCACTCGTCAGAAGAAAGACAACTCTATATACATTGGAATATACAAACTGAAATGTAAGTGGCCTTGTATATTGAAATTTATTTATATTCATAATAAACAAATAAAAAAGGGTTATTTTGAAAATTCTGTATTTTTTACACCATTATATTTTATACATATATATACTCACGTGTACAAAACATAAGTTACCTCATCATAATTGAATGACTATGAGCAGTATTTCACTTATGTTCATGAGCAGAACAAGACAAACAATACATTAGTATGTCTGTAATAGATGTGTATGAACTGTGTGATGAGTCGGGTTCATGAAATAAAGTGAGACGAAGCTGAATATAACCGAGTATAAAGAAGACAGCCGCCGAGTGATGTTTCGACATTTTGAATGTAAACTAAAAAGAAGGAGGCAAAGCACCGTTTCAAAATGTAAAGAAAACTAAACATAGATGAGAATGTACAAGGCTTCCATTAATTTCATTCAGCATTTACGCATACTGGTGTCCAACACGATTTTCATATGATATGATGCTCGTATCATTTAACAGTAACACAACGAATGTTGAGCAGGAACTGCCTACACTTCCGGAGCACCTGAGCTCTCCTCCCCCGGATTTTTGTGGGGTTCATGTTGATCAATATATCGTTTTTGTGTAGTACTTTGAAGATTAATTTTTGCTCCTTTCCTTTTTGGCCATTGTATTGTCTATTCCTCTTCGATTTACGGCTAGTATTTACCCCTTTGGTATCATCAAACTTTTGTTGTCTTCATTCATGCTAGCAAATGTTCATGTGCTAAATATATTCATGGTGTCAACAACCTCCTACAAATCTCGTTTCATCATCATCTTATCAGAGGAGGATCGGGTCTATAACACTTGTTTAACCCTGCCACATATTGAAATGCCTGTACCAAGACAGGAAAATGAGTGGTCATGTATTTGTGTGCTAGGGGTGTAGATTTTGCCTTTTTGTACAATTTTTCTATTGGATATTAGATCTTTTCCGACATTGTGTTATTTTATTTTTTTCATTTTATATATAGTTTACATGTCTTAATGAAAATAGTCTTATTTATCCATAGTAATTCTCATATATGTTTCTACACTTATGCGAACACAATTACTGGCTTTATTTTCTCAAGCATCTCCAATTTCAACTTACGACTCTATGTAGATTTTTATTTGTCAAATCAGAGTTTTAATTTAAGCATGAGACATTTTAATGATACTATATTCATTAACGTATATATTGTCACATTTCCCTATAATTTGTACTGATCTAGTAGTTTGACGTAGAATTGGTTTATAATGTATTATGAAGTTCATCTGTTTTTTGTCGTTTATTTCAGTAATAGCCAACTCGTATCCATTCCATGAAGCTATATGTACCTGTAGAAGATAACCAAAATAAGACAGAATTATTTCACAATATGTACATAAATGTATTTAAGCTTCCTGCAAAATTCATAATCAATGTAATACAAAAACCATCTGAATTCGGAACAATTCCACATCAATAAGCATTGTATACCTGATATATTTTCTTTAAAATGAAGACCTGTCTTTGGTACACTGAACGATTCTCTCTCTAAAAACAATAGGGGCTCTCTACTTATTCATTTTATATTGAAGTTACAGGACCGTTGGCATGTCAACTAGTTCTCTGTGTTGAGCGAAATCGAGTTGTAAAGACTTCTTTCAGTTTTCTGTGCAGTGTTTTGTAAATCATGTTTGTGTTTCTGACATGTTTCTTTTGGCCTCTGTATTGTCCGTCCTTCTTCGACTAAATGCTTCTAGTTACTCTTTTGATAACTTCAATTTTTATTTTTTTTTTTCAGATAAAATGATAATACGCCATTTGTTGCACAAAATAGTGTCTT
Source organism: Gigantidas platifrons (assembly GCA_002080005.1). Lineage (NCBI taxonomy): Eukaryota > Metazoa > Mollusca > Bivalvia > Mytilida > Modiolidae > Gigantidas > Gigantidas platifrons. The sequence continues at coordinate 114,672 of MJUT01014531.1, read as the reverse complement.
ACAGTGTGTTACTATTGTAAATTGAATGTAGCTCAATATATTTAATAAAATAGGTTACCACAGAAAAGGAATTGTACCGATTTACGGCTTCTGATTACCTCTTTAACATATTCAAACTTTTCTTAATATACTTTGCTCGATTTGGGGTTTATAATAACCCCAATACTGTCCATGTATTCGAATTGGGCATTAACACATATTGAGATGATTACAAGTAATCGAACATCTAATGCATGTAAAACAATCGGCGCTTTATTAATCTTTAAATAAAATTTCACTTAAAAATATGAATTTACTTGCATCTCAAAATATAATCATTATTATAAATATGAATTAAATAAATAATGTAATACACACGTTTTTCATCCTCCCTTCACTTATCGTCCTGTCGATATTCATCTTTAAGAATTCTATGTCATCACAACTCAGCATAGTCTGACAGCTATCCATACCATATAAACTGAACGTCCCATTCAGACATTTTGGCTTACAGATAATGTGATCGTGTATATTATATTGACAGTCTAATTGTCGGTTAAATAGCATTTCTAACCAGTCTTGCAGTGATCGACACCATAGTATATGCATTAGCCACAAAACCGTTGTCAGCACAGTTATTTTCCAAATATTTCTATGTATATTGTGGAAAAACTTCAACATGTCGGGTATCCTGTATTTATATAAAAAGTAAAATAAAGAATTTTCCGATAAATAAAGCGGGTTTATTTGTGTCGAGATATTTGTTCATATTTTACCCTTTCAGATCACCTCAGTTCACCCCGTTTTTGTGGAGGTTCGTGTTGCTGAATCTTTAGTGTTTTGTAGATCATTATTTGCCCTATTTCTTTTGGCCATTATATTGTCTGTCCTTCCTCGATTTGCGTCTTCGGATTACCCCTTTGACACCTTCAAACTTTGCCTACCCTACAATTTCATTTTTTTTCTGTTTAAATGGTAATTATTGTCTGATACAAAACTTATATTGTCTTATTATTTATTGTATATCATTTGTTTGTATTATCATAACTTATATTGTCTTATTATTTTATTGTGTATCATTTGTTTGTATTATCATAACTTATATTGTCTTATTATTTTATTGTGTATCATTTGTTTGTATTATCATTTGTATCTATTGCTTCAATCCTATTATTATTTTTTTAATTAAATTATTAAGAACATACATGTAATACAAGCTATATTAGTATGTTAAAAACGTAGAGTTGTACACTTTATCATTGTACATAAATTACTTTATGACTGGACTGTATTTAATGTTTGCAAAATATTTGCAACATCTTAATAATTAAGCGATGCAACATTATGTGATAAAGTTGTTCAGTGACTTGCTGCAAGTCGGTGGATTTCTCTGTGTAGTCCGATTTCCTACACCAATAAAACTGATCGGCATTATATAACTGAAATATTTTTGAAACCATAGCCCTACCTCAAACTCTTATATTAATTATTAATTAAAACTTATTTAATTGCACGTAAGCAAGTTACGATGTACATGTATTCACTCGAGGCGTTAATGCATTATCTAAAATAACTTAATGTGTTATTGAACAAATGACCAATATATACATCTACAATATCGTGTCAAAATTAATTCATATATAGAACTATATATACTATTTACAATGGTGGTATATTAAATTTTAAAGACAGTATAACACAATATGCAGTTGACTTACATTTTGTGTAGTGGTCAGTAATAACCAGGTCAATCAAGGAAGTGATCTTTACAACATTAACATTTACAGAAATATGTATACCATGTTTTGACCTTCGGCTGAACTACATGTATATTTCCTATAAACATGTAAAAATTACGAAAGCGCAAAGAACATGTTTATATCATCGATAATTATAAGGTAAGATAATAAAGGTTATATTTTTACCATATATATTTTTGGTGGATTTTTTGGAGGGGGTTGATTTAATTATCTATATTCAAATTAAATGCAAAATATATATTTAAGATCTTTTGATCAGGTCAGTCTGGAAAAAAAATTGTTGAATATGTGATGGCAAACAATAATGAAATATATAATAATATGTTGCTTTCAAATGGCTCAAGAAAACGTCGGTTTTTATCAGGGAATTATCAACCTGTTTTCATTCCCCTTTTCTTATAATTCCGTGGTTAAATTGATGTCGAATTCAATCATGGTATTTCCTCTTAAATAGTAATCACAGATTCAGATGTTTTAGGCTAGGTAAGGTTTTTATTACATTATTCGTTTTAGTTTTCATGCAATTTAATGCTATTTATATCAAAATAATTGAATTGGGTTTTTTTTCTTAACTGTGGGGCAATTACCACAATTGTTAAAAAAACATGTAATATTTATTCATTAAATGGCAGATGGGAGGGATTGCGGATTGTGCGAGTACGGAGCCACTTTGTGTAATTAACTCCTCATTTTGTAACCAAATCATTTTCAAACACAGTTGTTAGAGGCATATTTAAAAGCAGATATGTGAAAACTTTCAGAATTCTTACACATATAACAGATATTTAACTGGATGTTTCAGAATTCTTGCACACATATACAATGTAACAGATATTTAGCTGAATGAATATAACTTGAAAACTTACATTAAGATTGTTCACCTGCTGACATCCTTCTACATGTCACATTTAACCGGTAGAACACCATCAGTCGTTAATGGTATATTGCAATGAAAACTTTTCCGATCCCACCTATTATCTCCCACTTGTATCTGTGCTAGTCCTCCAGAGCCCTATCACAGTGATTTCAACTTCATCCAGTAATCGGCTAAATACAATAAAATAGAAACTAAATTATCGCATCCTCTATTAGTTTTTAAAGAAATAATGGCCTCTCACTGTGATTTCAACATTCTCTTAATGGATAAACATCATGACAATTCCACAGGAATCATGCTTTTCCACAATTATATTTATATATGTTTGTAATAATAATAATAATAATACATATTTGCAGATACTAAACAGGTGGCTGATATGCCAGCAAGAGTTAGAAAATTGTTTGTATTAATTTTATTTGGAAATGTATTACTCTGTCTCATCTTTGTTCTGCTGAAAGAGGTTGGAAATGAATCATCAGTTGCACAACACAATATAAAAGTAAGTCTGTGTCAAGAAAGGGCTATGTCATTTAGTTTAGTTTGACCATTACCTATCACCCTTAACAACCAGTTGCTTTTTTAAAATACAAGAAGCTGAGAATTATATCTCAATGTTTGTGGAAGGATATTCATTTACGTTTATTCTTAAAGACAAATTACCATACACAACAAATGAAGGCCATTGTAATATCAGTAGTGGATTACGTGCCAGGGAAGTTGGGTCTTTTTTTTCGTATATGTCCTATCGTTCCAAGAATATAATATTATGTACGTATTGCAAGGATTTGTATAGTAGACATCCTTGCGCATTATACATTTTTTTGTATGTACTGTATATTTGCTTCTATCATATGACATCAATTCAACTTTGAATAACACTAATGCTTTTATTCAATGATAAACTGGATTTTTTTTTAAAAGAACTAGTAAAACACAAAATGCAAACTGTACGATTTTAGCTTCGGCTTACATCAGCACTGGACAATGATTCATAGTTAATTTGCTGTTACCGCTTAATATGTCTGCATTATCAACAAATAATATTACATTTAGCACGTTTTGAGAATGTAAGCCATTTTTTTTATATAATTGAATCTTGCGTCACAAATAAGAAATATATATTATGCATCATGTTCAATATCATAATTCATGACGCATTCATATGGGAGAGTCGGCATTTTGCAAGTAAATCCACTTACATGACCCCATCGTTTGACTATGAGGGATGTCTTGGACCATTAAAACTAGTTTAACTCTTCCACTTTTTATCCAATGCATGTGCCAAGCTGGGAGGGGGCGGGGGGCTGTCATGTGTTAGGAGTTTCGATCTTGTCTCTTTTTCTACGATTTTCCCATTGGGTTTAGAACTGTTCTGACGACGTGTTATGTTTTTGTTTTTCACTCTAATATCATTTCTAAACGAATGCAAGGTGTCCATAGGGACAATGCATTACTATGATCCCTTTAAGACTACATTGATGTTATTAAACTCTATCTATCTTTCTTTCAGTATAAAATGACAGAAAACTTCAAGGATTATAACTGTATTAGCACGGTAAGATTACTATGTTTTAATAGAAATATTTTATGGAATTTGATTTTGCGGAACTTGTGTGGTGGGTCAGAAATTGTTTGTACAGAACATAGTGATGGGTTTAAATTATCATGTGCACTGGTTGGCAGCAACTCAATTGACGTACTATGAAAACCACACACAACCCAATAGAAATTTAAGAGATCTTTGTTTAGTTCTTGTTTTGTCATATATCATTGATTATAGACGAATCTTTTTTAATACGAGGAGTTACGATGCACTTTGATTTACTTTTACTATTTATTCCCTGTTCATGCATTTATTGCAAGAATGAAATCTTATTGAAATGGTATGTTAATAAACCTGGGTTGTGTAAATTCACACTGCTGTAACTTGTATTGTCGCTTGTTATCAGTATCGATCATTTCTTGCTTACACTACCAAAAATTATTTGTCGTGAAAAGAACGAGATCAAAGCATCGCCGGATATCACTTTATAGAGAACATTTTAAATTGGTATTATAAGACTAAGACCGATGTTCAAAGGTGGCGAAATTAGCAATCCCTATTGAAGAAATATTGTAATACACTTTAAGGCAGAAAAAAAATTCAGTCAAACCTGTCATGAAAATCTGAAAATGTGCCATTTAATGAGCAGTTGCCCTTTACTCTATGCACTATTCATTATGTGCCATTTAATGAGCAGTTGCCCTTTACTCTATGCACTATTCATTATGTGCCATTTAATGAGCAGTTGCCCTTTACTCTATGCACTATTCATTATGTGCCATTTAATGAGCAGTTGCCCTTTACTCTATGCACTATTCATTATGTGCCATTTAATGAGCA
>MJUT01014531.1:67631-109295 GCA_002080005.1 Gigantidas platifrons | reverse complement strand
ATGTGTCATTTAATGAGCAGTTGCCCTTTACTCTATGCACTATTCATTATGTGCCATTTAATGAGCCGTTGCCCTTTACTCTATACACTATTCATTAATGTGGCAAATGCAAATTAGGCTGCCCTTTATAGGCAGTGATTTGTTATATAAAGGTGTCCTTTAATGAAGGTTTTACTGTATGTCTATATTGTGCAACTTCAGATCTATTTTATGATTTGTAGCTTGAAAACATTATCAGCAAAGATGAGGAGGGTAGTTTTATTATACCACATAATGATGTTTTGGTCAACTTACCTGCATATGTACTTGACTGTTTATATCACAGGTAAGATCTAAGGAAAATTGATTGTAAATTGGTTTCTTGCACAACTTAGTGCTGTACGTGCTTTTGTCAATTAGTGGGATTTAAAAGTTTAAAACGTGTTACCTGATCTGTCAATTTGAGACATAGAAACACCTTACATATACTGCTATCCAAACTGCACCAAGAATCAACTCGCATTTAATTTAATTCTTTGTTTATTTAGCGAGGATAACATACAACCAGGGGCTATTATTAGCTCTCCTCGACTCACACTTAGTAGATTAAGAGCCAAAGCCACTTAATAATCATATTTACGTAGAAATATTTCGGGAAATGCATAGTGTGCTTCCACTGGATAATACATGACTTTGGCAAAAATTAATCTTATTCCGCTATCTTATTCTATAGATACGATTTGATTCCATTCAAAGACAATGACGAAACAAAACAAATAACACAGCTTTTAATTTCTTTACTCATACTTGAAGGTGGATGTGCATATTTCACATCCACTGTATAGCACTCTTGGTATGTGACAGCTATCATGTTATTTGGCTACCAATATTGTCAAGTTCCTAATAACTGTAACATTACCGAATTGCATTGCCAGTACCCCATTACCTTTATAGGTATAAAAACACTGATTAATTTATTTTTTAGATTTTAATCATTATATCTACGTTTTTATATGTTGATAATCTATTACCAATTTTATTACTGCCATGACACATATTTTTGAAAATACAACAAAGCGAAAGGAACTATTTGGCTTAAGTGGTATTACTTTTGTATATGTTTGCTGAATCATGTTTTGATACCTTTATATACACTTCTGTATTTGATTTACAGGTATACGACAACTTTACAGTCATATTGCTCTAAAAGAAGTCGTCATGGTACAATAGATAATGGTTGGAATATATGTGTTGATGGTTGTTATAAACCTACTGCAGATGATGTTGTTCACGTATTAAGGTAATTGAATTGTTTACCAAGCAACTTATTATTCAATCTAATCTGATAAATTTTTCGATGTTTTTGCATTATTATTTTGTTTAAATGTTTCTTTATTTGCATATGGCGATCTATAATAAAAAATAAAAAAGTTGATAATTTTAACGTTAGATTTTATTTAATCATTGATGTATTTTCATAATATGAAATACAATTTTAATTTAACATATTGAATATTTACCGCAAATTAAAAAAAAAAGAGGGGGTTCTTCATTCTTTTTAGCATTGTATTAATCATGTATGACAACGACAATTTTGATTTTTGTATACATGTACACCCTGTTTTTAGCCACAACTATATATGCTGTTCATTTACTGGACAGACGACTTATACTTACATGTACTAAAAGTAATTCGCGTCTATGTTTGAGTTAATGTTTACTATACATACCATTGCACCTTGTGGATCTTCTTTTACATCTAAGGGATAAACCTTAGAGGATGTCACCCAAGATGTTGTAGCCTTTTTGTCTTTTGTAGTACACAAAATGAATTTATAAATGACAAAAGTGTTCAGCACAATCATCATAGTAGAATACAGCGTTATGACATTAGGTAAGTATTTTTTTCGATGCAATACATCGGAACAGCGATCTGGCATTTAAAGCTGTGTTTTAAACTTGTATAAATATGATAAAAATTTTGATATATTGGACTTTTCCTCTTACCACAAAACCTTTGTTTTTTTCTTGCATTTAACATTCTAATGTGCTTTGCCCTCTCGCAATCAGATTTGCCGTTTCCTTTAACACCTTTAAGTCGACATGTGGTTAGTTCGCACACTGACGCTTGTCTGTATTTCTCAGATATCAAACTACGTCTAAGTAAAATCGTTGATCTCTTCCATGTCGATGCAACGAGGATGGCCCATATAAAAGTATTTCTACAAGGCATGTATGTTATATTTGAGATATAGTCTAGTTATGTTACTACGTTACTTATAGGCAGTTTAATTGTTTCAATTTTCATACACCTTTTTCTAGGAAACTACTGATCTATGATCTGGCTAGTTATTGTCTTCAAAATGATTTGCATAGACCCGACAACCAATATGCCCATCACCTGATGAAATAGTTTCTTATTGGTTGAAATATGAAAACAATATTTGACCACATCCTCTGAATCAGTGCGGAACTCGAGTGCACGATTACATACATGAATGTGTACATGGAATTAGTTAACTAAATAAGATGATTGACACATATGTGTAACCTTTCTTTTGTCACGCATACCTAAAACAAAATTCAAGATTGAAAATATTATGTTATTGGTTGTACAATTTGTATCGCGTTTTTAAAAGTATAATCAGTTAAAATTCCATCTGAACAAAAAGGGGAGGAAATGGCATCGGATTGTGGAATTTGCTAAACTATATTTTCTATTTAACAGAAATAGTATGAATCCTGGAAAGAAACTGTCATTTGCACCAATCGGTGACTTTAATAATTCGCCGGTATGTACATTTGTTAATCTTGAGGTGTATTGTGTTCGATAATCACACATTTGTTTGAAAGGATATAATGATTTACATGTATACCATAACTTGCCTTTCCTCTGTGGAAAGTTTTAGGTAGGGAAACGATTTGAATATCATTAGACCCGCTATGATAAATATAAGAATATACATACTTGTTATTTTATGTGCAAGTCCTTTTACTGAAGTCTGAATTCAGAGTCAACGATGCCTGAAATTGGCTTTTTGACACCTTTATTCATTGATCTACAGAGGCCTCCACATTAACGTTTGTCCGATACCAGTGAAAATTGACGTCGGACAAGTAGGTCTTGTTCAACGTTGTCCGACGGGACAAGTGAAAAAAATATTGTTGCCCTACCTTTTGAAGGTTATTTTCTATAATAAAAATGTGTTGCTTTGTCATTTTTACTGACTAAAACTTCGTAAATAACGATTTTAATGTGTGTAAAAATATCGGTTTCCATTGAAATACACTATCGCTGATTACAATGGTGAACCAGGAGATATTCCGAATATATTTGATCCGTATCTTTTCAGCGATTTGATTAAACGACAACTTGCATTAAGAACATATGATGAAATAAAAATAGATTTGTTTATATTAGAAACGTCAATGCAATATGGATCTTAGAAAATTCGGATTTACAACAAGCGGCGTTCCCGATAAAAAGAAAAAAGACGAACCAGAAACAAAAGAAAAGAAGAAAGAATATGAAAAAAGAGAGAAAGTAAATTCCAGACTTCTTGGCTTGTATAATTTCCAGGACTATTATATGTTGTACCTTTTAATAAAAAGGGGGAGGAGTCTCATACTGCCGAAAATATGATGATTTGCCAGACATGCCTTGATGTTTCAGAATGTTCAGACAAGGCAAGCACATTGATTTCAGGAACAACAGCATTTAGGAAGGATACCCTAACTGCTCACTGGAAGAGTAAATATCACAAAGCTTGTGAAGAGAGAAAACAATTGCTTGAGAAAGCAGTCTCGACACGAATTTCCTTGCACTAGCAAAGACGATAGGCCCAGCATATCATGTGTCGGGCCTATGGTTGATTGTGTAAGGAGACAAGCTAGAGAGAATGAGGAGAAGATTAAAAAAACTCATCAACACTGCCTACCATGTTTGCAAAACGGAGTGTCCTTTCTTGGATTACCCAAGGCTAGTAGTACTCCAGGAAAAGAATGGTTTGGACATGGAAAATTTTTATCGCAGAGAAAATGCTTGTAGAAGGTATCCAATCAATAAATATTATCTCATTTCAATTATTATTTGATAGAAATATCATAATGCACATGATTTGTAATTAAAAACTTAAATTGATGCAACTCTGAACATGTAGATATATCATAATGCATATTAAGTAGAGCAATTTTCTTCTTTTTAACAATGCATGCAATTAAAATAATTATTACTTTCCTTTCGTTTTTTATTAAGCGTTAAACACCACAACCCGTACCCTAATTCATCATAATAATATATACTGTTACACATTTTTATTATGATCATTTTGAGATTTTTAACTTGCCCGTATGACTGAGACGGATGTTATTCAATTTTCAGGTTTATTCAAGCGATATATGATGATTTGATGGAAGAGCCAATGCACAAGCTTCAGACAGATGTCAATATCTTCTCTCTATACTCAAAGATGACTCACTGTTGTGTCAGTTACTGATAATGGACTCATTTATGCTAGATATGCTCAAAGTGGAGTTCCTGTCAACCAATATTTTAGCATTGAAAATATTGCAAGTGCTGATGCAGCAGGTATCCTGAAAAGCATTGAGGACTCATTTGAGAGAAATGGTTTTCCAGCGTGGAAAGACAAGATCACAGGGTTTGGATCAGATGGGGCTTCTGTGAACTTGGGATGTCGTTCTGGTATTGCTAAGCTAATAAAAGATGATGTTCCTCATTTGATCATTACTCATTGTGTTGCTCACCGTCTTGAAATAGCTTCCAACAATGCAATCAAGCATCACAGAGTCATGCGAGAGATACACGATATCCTTCAACATATCTATAAGATGCACTTGAGGAAAATGTCATGAAACCTACAAACCTGTCAGGAACACGTTGGTTACCTTTCATTGAGAAAGCCCTTAATGTGTTAACACATAATTATCGTGTCATTCGAGCTTATTTTGAGCACATTGTTGGTACGGCAGAAGTACAAGGAAGAGTCAGCTTTGTCAGCAAGAGGCTCAAGGAATACAAATTCTTTACCTAACATATTTCATGTTAGATGTTCTTAAAGTTCTACGTGTGCTTAGTCAGACAATGCAGAGAGATGATCTTACCTCATCTCAACTATCTGATGCTCTTACTACAGCTCACCTTTCACTAGTAGAACTTAGTACTACAAATGGCAAAAATGTATCAACCTTTTTATCCGAGGTCAGAGATGATACTTACCATGACATTTCACTCAGGAATGTTGAAGCAGATGAGACTTACGGTAATGTGAAGCAGAAATGCTTACCCTTATTCGTGAGGCTCTTGAAAATAGATTTGGACCGACAGAAAAGGACCCAGTTATTCACGCTGCCTCTGAAATTATGGGCCTAAATGAATGACCAGGTGATATGCAAAGTTTGGCAACATTTAGATAGGAACAGTTAAATCTCTTACTGCAGCATTTTCAAGATAGTTTAATCAGGGTTGTGACTTGGATCTTATCAAAACAGAGCGAACGGATTTCAAGGCTTATGTATACAGATATCACACTAAAGATATAAGTAAATTCTTTATTTCTGATGACCTTAGAAACAGATTCAGAAATTGTCTTCTATTGCTGGAGATTCTTCTTGCATTTCCATTGTCATCTGCTGTCTGTGAACGTGGCTTTTCAGCTATGAAGCGTAATATGGATTAGGCACAGCCTACAGGCGAGCATCGCATCTACGCATATACATTTAAATGTATTTTACTAGTCTATGATTACGAGTCCACATTCTCTTGAAGTTCCAAATATAAAAAAATAAGAAAAACATGTGACTGTGATGAGTCAAACGTCTATCATTTAATAAAAGTATCCATTTCATCCAGGGTCGTGTTGCTCGTATGATACAAGATGTTTTATTTCCAAATCATGGGCCCCATAAGGGCATTAAAAGTATAAACATACAAAGAAAGAATCATAATTATATAGAATACAGCTACACAATGACATATTTATCACAACACATTAAAAGTAATAAACAGTAACCATGCTGTATTTGATGCTAGATTGCTGTCATTAATACAAATTATCTTTGATAAATTTGCCCACTCTATTAAGTATTGAGATATTTTCATTATTCATTAAAAAAAAAAATGTGTTCTCACAACTGAGTGTATGGAAATTTTTAACTTCACCCGCCACTAAATCTAATATATTTTTCCTATCAGTTTCAAAATGATTGCATATAAAAAATGCATTTCATCTTCTATCTCATCGGTATTACATTTTTTGCAGAAAGTTCATTTCTAAGAGTCTTGTTATAACGCCCAACTTCTATACATGTATTAATTTATGGGCTGAAATATGTAATTTACACATAGATCTCGTATGTGTTTATGTACATGTTTTGTAAAATAAATTATGAAAGTTCAAAACATTAAATTTTGACTTGATTATTTGTAAAAATGTGGGTCCACCGAAAAGTCAATGATATAAGAAAACAAATAATAGTTTTCATAAAGAAACATCATCCTTTTCACGAACAAATCAATTCATAACTCCGACAGAAAGGCATAAAATCGAACATGATGTCTTACCCCCGCTGATCCACTTTTTTTGTTGTAAACAAAACATTTTGATCGGACCAATCGGCAGTTGATCAAAATGAAACAAGTAAGAGAAACCAGCTACCTCACGATCTTACGACCAACCCTGAAATACGAAGCAATGGTTTGTGATCCCACCACCCAAACCCTGATACAAACATTTAAAAATGTACAAAGAAGAGCTGCCCGCTTCGTCATAAATGATTACACCAGCAGAACACCAGGATGTGTGACAAGCATGTTAACACATCACTTGAGTAGCAGACTTTAGAACAACGGAGGAGGATAAGCAGACTCGTTATGATGTATAAGATCCAGCATCAACTCGTGGACATCGACCGAGACTTATACCTCAGACCTGGTGACAGCAGAACCAGAGATCAACATAGGTTCTTCCAGGAGAGGTCCAATTATGACACTCCTTCCAAAGAACAGCGCTGTGACGAGAATGGAATCGCCTACCAGACACCACAGTTGGGACCAGCTCCATAGAGGAGTTCAGGGCTAACCTCCAACAACAGGTTAGCCACGCCAACCAGTGTAGATAGTGAAGGTTTTGGTTGTACATAGTCTTGGGGACATCAACTGTGTGTGCCTGGCATGCCTAGTCCCGCAGAACTTAAAACAACCGGCGACGACTCCTGTTCTACACTGGAAGAAGAAGAAGATAAAATGCGGTTGTGCGGTGTGTGCATGATTTATTGATTGCGTTTTCAAAATTTCTCACAGAAAGACATGTACATAATACAACAGTCTGAGTCATTGTGTCTTTCATGTCCGAACCTCAACCTGTCCATTCATCCTACATATATTTAAGAGCAGGATTTAATTTAGCTGCGGAACCATAGCTCTTTAGGTCCTTGTGAAATTTTCTGATAGGGAAGACCCCGAAAAAAACCAAAAAGGACCTAAAGAGCCACGGTTCTGCAGCTAGATTTAACGTAGCTGAGGGTCCGTAGCTCCTATAAGTCTTTGGATACTTTTTTGTTAGTTTTGTGGACAAAACAAAGAACCCTGATAAAGAGCTACGGTTCTGCAGCTAGATTTAACGTTACAGTAGGTTTGGTAGCCTACACTCAAAGTTGTATTAACTTCAGTAAATTATGGTGGCACATACCAGATTTCAGGGCTATTTGGGAGCCCCTGCTAATATATTTCAAACTTTGAAGTCATGTTTTGTCCGAAATATATTCTTTTTTGGTAAAACAAAATGAAAAGGCTATAAAATATAAGTTTGTAGTACTTCATAAATGGCCACATATTGTCGATTTGTAGGCTTATAGCTGCAAACTAGGCGTATCGCAGAAAAATGCAACTTTTTGTGCATGGAAGGGCACTTGATAGGTAGATTTAGAATTAAAGAGAAAATCATAGATAAGCTGTTAAGTTAGCAATTACGTTTTAACACTTTCACTGATTTAAAGCAGTTCTCTTTTATATTAATTTTTTCGCTCCTTTCGTCATTGTGTCTTGTAAAGCTAGATCATAGCAGACGATATTTTTGCATCACACAAACGACAAGACTTTGAATGTTTTTTTCTGTCTCATGTGTACAAAAATGTATTTAAACGGGATGGAAACTGAATCAATATTGTTTTTAAAAAAAATCATCTTTATACTCCTTTTGATCAACGAAATCGTGTCTTTAGGGGGCGAAACAAGAAGGTCTAACGATTGTCCATTTTTTAAATTAATTAACTGTTTCATGTAAAGAAGCTGTACGGTTTCCTTTCTAATTTGTTGGTTTATTTTTAAACTGGATAGTTATTTTTTATTCAAATTAAAAGGTTGTTTCCTGTACTTCACTCTATAATGATCATTTATCTAACCTTAAGATAGAAATACATCTATTTTGCGAAGATAGAAATACATCTATTTTGCTAATAGATACAACATATGTGATACAAAATGTTGTATGTGATACAAGATGTACTCTTTCGTGACGTCATAGGTTAGGAATGCGAGAAAACCCCAGTAACCTTTTTGTAAACATTGCGGAATCTCCGTTAGGAAAATCTCAACGTACTCGAGATTTATCTTACTAATTTTAAATATAAAAGACATTCTTTTCACATTGCTGGGAACTGCACCGTTCAATACATAAACAATTATTCGGCAACCAACTGTAAATCGCCACCAACTTGAGAAACGCAGGGTAATGATTGTTTACTCTAAACAGTGTCAGTGACAGCGATCATGAAATGAATGACGTGACGTAACAATACTTGTGTGACGTAAACTATAGCGATTGTCATTTTTTTAAATAAATTAATCGTTTCATGTAAAGAAGATGTACGGATTCCTATTTTTTTGGGGTTATTTTTAAACTGGATAGTTATTTTTTATTCTAATTAATAGGCTATTTCCGGTCATTCGCTCCGATTGTCCATTCTATGCTGAAACTTAAAAACCACTTCCGGTTGGTAGTGTTAGTATATTGATTCATCTCCTTTACACACATGTTGCTGTTTAGCTCGCATCTTGCGATGCTCGCTATCAAGTCTGATTGGAGGAGGTCAATTCAACCCGAAATGTTGAGGCGCCTAATGTTCATTGCCATCGAGGGTCATTCAGTATCGGATTTTGACACACAATCGGCATTCAATAGATGGTGGACAACTGGACGGCCAAAGCATCCTGGATTCAATCCATATGATGACCGCTTGGATGTGCCCGCTATTCAAGAAATTGATGATTGATTGTTGATCGTTTAATAATAATCACTATATCTAAGTTATTGGTGATGATGTGATACCAGTGGCGTTATTTCTAAGTTATTGATGATAATTTAATACCAGTGACTTTATGAATGTCTAAATTATAGATGATAATTTGATACCAGTGACTATGAATGGCTAAGTTTTAGATGAAAATTTGATACCAGTGACTTTATGTCTAAGTTATAGATGATAATTTGTTGAATAAAGATTTCATAATCATAATGTCTTAGATAATGTTTGTGAGACAATAGCCAAAACAGTTTCCACGATTTGTTCCCTGGTTTTTATAACCAAAAATTCGGACAACTACAAAATTGAGTCGGACAAGTACTTTTTTAAGTTAGTTGTCCGAAGGGACAAGTTAAAAAAAATGTATTAATGTAGAGGCCTGATATATATAAAGTCACACTTTGTCACCTGACTATTTAGTGAGTGGTAATTGTACCACCCTATCTTTACATTGAAATGATGGAGTTAAAGGTTTTTATACTTGAATTTTTAATACGTCACACTTTGTCACCTGACTATTAAGTGAGTTGTAATTATACCAGCTAATTTTTACAAACTCAGTCTAATTTTGATAGACACTGAAGAAGGTCATTTGTTGATCGAAAATTGTGTCAATATATTTTTTGTAACATCTTTATCGGTATCGTTTCACAATCTTCTAGACTTCTGTATATATATATATATATACACACACGAGTCATGGTTGTTCTACACAAAGTCAGGAATGTTTCCGTTCTATCATGTTGACAAGCATTTAATGTTTGATCTCTAATTAGTTACCTCTTAATAAGATAATGATAATGATTCCTGCTTTGTATTAGACCAACACGTAGAACTGGAGTTTAATAGTGATCACTGAAATAAACAACCTGCTGATAGACATTTTCTCTACTCTGAGGCATTATCTCTCCCTCTGGGAAACTAGTTTCTGTTCTGACTCCTAAACAATACATACTTCGGAGGAAAGCAACAAAAATCAATTGCATAGTCTGTCAATCGAACAGAAGGCGTTTTCTTAGAAAATGAATAAGCGAATTTTTCCCAGATCATTCTGAGTTTAAGAAAAATATTTTTTTCTATTTAGAGAAAGAAAGACATACTTATAATGGACGTTGGTGATTCTACAAAGGATGTTGTCAACCATATTTTAGAAAGTGGAACATTAGAGACGTTCCAGCAACTATCTATACGAACATCGTATGGTGATCTGAATCGTACAAAGATTGACTATATACTAGCATTGAACCATTTAAGACAACTTTATGATTATGGATTCAGAATTTATTGGTCAAGAATTGAATGGCAATGTATTCTGAAAAACAACAAAAATAGAACAAGCTGCGTTTACTTAGATATGGTGAGCATTAAAGTTTATAGTTTATAAATGTCAGCTGTTAAATGTACTGAAATTCCAGTAAATTATGCACAACAGGCACATAACGTCATTTTAACGTTGAAAGAACATCGCGTTATCGGTTTAACTTTATTTCAACGTTGAAATTGCTTTGTTTGTGGGTGACTGTATTTCAAGTTACAATGTATGCACACGTATGATTGGACAGTGATATAATAGAATCAATAGACAACATTTCCCGTCCCATAACCGATGATAGTTTCAATCGAATCGATGTAGCATTGGTGATCGAAAGAGTGCTACTTTTTATGATCTATTTGTTTTTATTTTATGGCGATGTCTAATATTCTACATAATTTGAATGTAAAAGACTATTTTGTAACGAAAAACAAACAAAAGGATTTCAGAATTTCACTTCAAACTCACTCCGGAGCACCATGCTTCTTAATCTGTGTAGTGTTCTTTTTCATTTGGTTTTGTGTGTTGACATTTTTGTTGCATTATGAATTACATGTATATTAAATATCGAAGTGTAGATAAATTACAGTACATTTCTATTTGTTTTTATTAATAAATAATGGAACATAATTGTGTAGCAACAACATTTTAGGACGTAGTAATGCATTATTACTTATAAAACATCAACTGTATACAATTTTGAAGACTATCGTCCATTACTTACACATTTCAATCTTTGTTTTTCTTAATTTTAATAACAAATACATAACATTACAGGTGTACAAGAAATGCAGAGACCCAATGGGATCAGTAAGTACTTTATCCCATTTTACATCGTAATATGTTAATTAATTACAATGTATGTTGGCAGTTGCTCTGGATTCTCCATTTTTTATTGCCCCTTCGGTGTTCACTAACGTTTATTTCCGCCTGTAAACATTTTTAATTGATTTAATTAAAACAATATATCTGATAATTTCAAATATATAAAGGTATCGTGGCTCTTGTCTCTTTATGCAGAGACAGTTAATGACACCCAATTTGAGCATTAAACAATAATAATACTGAAGATAATACATATCCATACGTCACATTTCTTTTCAGCTTATATTTTCACATTTATAGCAATAGAGACCCATTACAAACCCATAGATTATTTTCGAATGTGGGTTTTACTGTCGGTTTGGTTATTTTTAATTTGTGTTTTCTCGTCAATGTGTAGTGTTTAATTTAGTCATCTACATAATTCGGTTTACTTATCACTGTGTTAAGTTATAAAACTTATATTCGTTTTATTTATTTATTTTTTTCAGATGGACCATCAACATTTAATTATTCCAGAGTATTCACAGTTCATGTCTATGAGTAAATCAACCCGAGAAGATTTGTACCACAAGTAAAACTATAGTTTATTACTTTCTTGTGTGTTACTGAGTTTTACTATCTAAAAATCAGAGGAAGGATATGAACCCATAATTCTAGTTTAACCCCGCCACATTGTGTTACTGTAAGCAGTTATGTTTTTCTGTGTTGAGAGTATTAATATTGCCTCTTTTTACGATATTATTATTGAATTGTTGAACTGTTCCGACATTGTGGTGTATTTTCTTTTTCGAGTATATAATTGGGAAACTTAGATAATTGCCCTTATTACTTTAATGCAACTGAATTGTCACCTTTTATAAACAAACTAAACATTATTCTGTTATGTTGGTGCTTTTTAATTATGAAGGTCATGCAAAGTATACGTTTTCAATGAGACATGAGCAATGGTCTGCATTCCTCGTATAAATTTTATACCAGTACAAATTGCCAAGACAACATGTTATTGTTTACGTTACTTTAGGTTTTTATTGAGAACAGAAACACACAAAATGTTCGTAAGTGGTCAGATGAAAAACCACGAAACGTAGGGAATAACGTAAAACACTAAGACATTTTAAATAAAAGTACAATGTAGTTACATAGACCCCTCTATGCATGTATAATATATTTACTTCAAAAATAGCAAAGTACCCCTTACTATTGCAGGGAAAATGTATGGTTCAGTTGCCGATCATAACAAAAGGTTTGAAAATACCGAAGGGGTAAGCAGAAGCCGTAGGTTGAAGGACAGACAATGCAATGACCAACAAATAAATATCGGAAGGATAAACAAAAATACACAAAACACTATTTAGAAAACTGAAGACTGAACTCCAAGTAAGCTGTTCATGCTCCATTCGTGGCACCCGTCGTATTGCTTAAAAACCACACGAACATATTCAACATATAGGACACCAGTATACGTAAATAAATCTAAGTAACACAAATAAAACATTGACCATCTATAAAATTAACACAAATGGGAATAAAGAACATAGATTTTTACTTACATACAATTATAATCTGTAAGTTTGGTATTTATCAACGACATCTGCACGGTTATTTTTACCAATCACAGATATTCATCTATATATACATTTTTTTTATCTATAGATACTTGACATCTACACAGATACATTGTAAGGAAATCGTAAGACTTGGTGGCAATAGAGGTGGCTGGGATATATGTAACGATTTAAAATATAGGCCACCACAGTCATGCTTGGTTTACTCTTTCGGGTAAGTTAAAATATAGGCCACCACAGTCATGCTTGGTTTACTCCTTCGGGTAAGTTAAACTATAGGCCACCACAGTCATGCTTGGTTTACTCTTTTGGGTAAGTTAAACTATAGACCAACACAGTCATGCTTGGTTTACTCTTTCGGATAAGTTAAACTATACCAGTAGGCCACCACAGTCATGCTTGGTTTACTCTTTCGGGTAAGTTAAAATGTACTAGTAGGCCACCACAGTCATGCTTGGTTTACTCTTTCGGGTAAGTGGGTTACACATTATAGATAAATAATAATTGTAATGTTTAAAATGTACCTCGTTAACCTAAACTCTAATACGTCATTTATTTGGATCACTGGAAGTAAAAAAAAATAACTTGTGGGTTTTGGCTTTTTTTTTGGAAATTCATTAAAGGTTACTAACTAATTTATGATACCCGTGTGAACGTTGCCACTGTACACGACAAACCAAGCCTTCAAGTGATATTTTTGTGTGGTTTCCTCAAATTGGACAATTTCCTATGCGTCTAAGAAACAAAGTAACTAATATACAGATTTTGGTAGGGGCTGTAAATTACAATATACCAATATAATGTGCTAAGTTGCAATGTGTGCCGTACTTTTTTTTGAAAGTTTTAATAAAAATTGGCAGTAGAAATAAAAAAAGAAATAATAATTATAAACATAACAAAAATAAATCTTCTCATTTCGCAAACGATTAGAAGACCTAATACCATATTAATTTTGTGCTTTGGGAATATTATATGTGTTGGTACAATTTTTTGCATCGTGGTTCGTTATTTGTGTAAACATCATCACTACTAATTATATAACTCGACATTATATAAAACATACATATGTTTATATCAGCAGTTAGTTTTGTCTTGTTATTTGGAAGTTTTCTATTTAGAGAAGACTCATTCACTTGCAAAAATGCTGTTTTACTTTTACATGCTCTATATAAATATATTTGTTCTTATCTATAGAATCTGTTGGAATTTTCAATTCGATGATGCCATAGCTGAAGCCTTTGATTGTGAAGTTCATTCCTTTGATCCAAGGTTAGTTACTACCTGTAACTGTGTAATACTAAACAATAGTTACAAATATTTTTTTAAATGGTCCACAAATTTAATCAGACAGTGTAATGTTTTCTCTCTTCCTGGTTAGTACACTTCAGATTATAATATACTGCAAGTGCACTTCTCAGTAGTACCAATAGCCCAATAACAGTTGAGTAATAAATCATGTTTGCCATAAGGGTTTCCTGATATATACTATTGTATGTAAATATATGTTACCTACAAATCATGTATACCACAAGAGTTGCTAAATACATGCGAGCTCATGTTTGCACCCGGTATGGATATATACAGTGCTAAGAATTGAATACAATCTTCTTTAGTTTTATTAGCATGTAAAAGCGTTGACACATATAGTTAGGTTTTTATATGAAGCGCGAACGCACTTCGTTTATTAAATATTATTCTGTTAACGCTTTTACAACCCTATGAAACTACAAGATTACATTCAATACTTAATTATAGGTTTACATTATTAAATACAATTAGAACTATTTTTTCTTTTAATATTCCACATGTTCAACTGTTCGAAAATAGCGTGGTTGAATGATGAAGTTTCAATTGTGAAGCAGTGTGTCAACCTTTTGACCAATGACATGACAGACCAGATAATTGTCACACATCACTCATCTCGGAATGAGCCATTTTCATTGATTTTACAACCTGTTGAATTTTTGCATTATAAGTAATGGTTTTATATGAATGTAGTGTTATATTATATATAGCATCAAGTTGTTTGTAGGAGGTTTCATGTCTTATTTGCGTTATTTGTGTTTTCGTATGGCGGTGTCCAACGCATATTGTGTTGTGTTTAGTATCGTGTCCCCTAAGGCCAGTTATTTGGAAAATATGGAAGGAAGACAAGTTGAATAGTAAAAAGATATGGAAATTATGGAAGAAAAGTAAGTTGAATAGTGAAAAGATTTGGAAAATACAGAAGAAAATATTGAGAAGTAATAAAAATATGGAAGAAAAGTAAGTTGAATAGTGAAAAATATGGAAATTATGTGGAAAAAAAGTAAGTAAATTTTGAAAAGATATGAAAAATATGAGAGAAATGCAAGTTGAATAGTGAAAATATTTGGAAAATACAGAAGAAACGTAACTTGAAATGTGAAAAGATATTAAAAATATGGAAGAAAGGCAAGTCGAATAGTTAAAAGATATGGACAATACAGAAGAAACCCAATCGAATAGTGATAAAATTTGGAAAATATGGAAGAAAAGTAGGTTGAATAGTCAAAAGATATGGAAAATACAAAAGACCATTCGGAACTATTTGACACAGAGTAGGTGTTTTTTAACTGATACAAAAGACCATTTGGAACTATTTGACACAGAGTAGGTGTTTTTTAACTGATACAAAAGACCATTTGGAACTATTTGACACAGAGTATGTGTTTTTTAACTGATACAAAGACCATTTGGAACTATCCGACACAGAATAGGTGTATTGTAAATGATAAAAAAAAAGTACGTGGAAAAAAAGTACGGTAAAAAAAAAGTACGGGAAAAAAAAAAGTACGCGAAAAAAAAAGTACGAGAAAAAAAAGTACGCGAAAAAAAGAGTATGGGAAAAAAAATCCGGGAGACCCAGTTGCGCATGCGTGCACCCTTCGGGTGACTTCCGGTATCCATGGTACTTGTACTACTATAGTAAGGGGGAAATGACGTCATAAAAAGAAACAACGCGGGGAAAAAATGACGTCACTGAAGAAAAAACGGGGGAGGGGAAATGACGTCACTTCCGGTAGGGCCGCTTCCGGTCACGTGACGGACGTCACTTCCTTTGACGTTACTTCCGACCATGTGACTGACGTCACTTCCGGTCGGGGCCACTTCCGGTAGCACCACCACAAATGTGACTTGAACTGTACCCATATACTACTACTCTGGATTGTCCATTTTTATTGCCCCTTTGGTATTCTCTAACGTTTATCATAACATAATTCACACATAGCGAAATAAATTGTTGTATGTTTTCAGTATGAATGTCACCGAAGATTTCAAGCGCAGTAGTAATGTGTGGTTCCACAATCTTGGTCTTACAGACAAAACTTTTTATGACGTAAAGCGGAAATGGAAAATGTCTAGTCTACAGGACATACGAGAGCAATTGGGTCACACGTCGGTAAGTCCATCTCCCCTAATCAAGCACACTGATAATATTCTAGTTTGCTCATGATTTCATATTTAAGTCTAAATCATGATGTAGCAGGCAACTGCAAAATGTCATGTCCACAGAATAATCGACTGAATTGGTAAGCTATTATTTGTATAGGACCCTACTGGAAATAAGCTGAAAGGCTTTCATATGTTATGTGAATGTTTTGTAGATCATTGTTTGTCCTTTTTCTTTTGATCATTGTGTTGTCTGTCCATTTTCGATTTTTTCTGATTACCCCTTTAGTACCTTCAAACTCTTCTGATAAATGGATGACAATTATCAACCTTTAATTACGTCGCATGATAATTTCAAAAAATAAATACAATTTTAAGTTTTCTTTTCAAATGCATTAGACATCTTTTATCACTTGTGTGGATTGTTGAAATATTTTTAGCCTAAATATATTTTATGTTAAGATGTACAATACACCTACACTCTTTTCCCACGATTTAGATATTATTCATAATTCGATGGTATGGTATTTCTCTATTTTTCATGTTATTTTGATAAGGTATAATATTATTGGATACTTCAGTGTGCTCATAACTGCATATTTAATGTCATATTCGTCATGTTCAGTTAATAGGAATTACCATAGATTACACTAACACTGAAAGAACAACCAAAATGTAGATATGTTAAATGCAGCATTAGTTATATAAATATTAATAAATTAACCACATCGGTGATGTAATGATTAGCGTGCTCTCCTCGAGTTGTGGTAGATGGTGGGTTCGAGCCCCGGTCTGCTGAAACCAAAGACAATAAAATTGGTAGTTGCTGCTTCTCCGCTAAGAACACAGCATGAAGGAGAAAGAGCAAAGATTGGTTGGCTCGGAATCAGGATAATGTGTCCGGGTAGGGCGCTGTATCTACCCGTGGAATGTTGCTTCAGTGAGCTAGCACCATAAAAAATCCAACTAAGCGTGTTGGTCTAGTACAAAGCGGACCTCTTTATTATCACGTTTAACTTGTTCTCGCCATGATACGGTTGACAAATTGCAGAGTTGGCGTTAAACAACAATCACTCACTGTTAATACATTTTATTGAATAAAACAACAACTTGGATGAAGATGAAAAGTTAGTCTTAGAGCAGTGTTTTACTATTGTTGGTGGCAAGTAAGCAGTCACATCATTTATTCCTTTTGTGAATTTGTACGTTCTAATCCAGATAATAATCGGAATAAATACAGAAACATATACGTTTGTTAATTGTATTTGAAAATAAACGTTAGAGAACACCGAATGGGCAATCAAAAATGGACAATCCCGAGAAACTGACAACATAGGGTACACGAGAGGAAAAAACCAAAACCAAAACGCAACATGATATGTGTTGGAAACCACTATGCGCAAACAAACACAAATAACGTAAGTGAGACATGAGCCCTCCTACAAACAACCGCAGGTAAGGTTGAACCGAACATCGTAACGGACATCACAACACGGAACTCCGAACGTAAAGACACATAATAGAACAACACAAAAAAACTAAATTTCTTCGGTTTTTTATCTGAGGCCACAAATATTCTACAGTTAGATAATGAACAAAGTTAAAAGTGAAATGGATGGGTTATTTACTGCTTTGGATAAGCAGCGTGTGCAGTCTTCAACTAGCCGATTAATGCATAGTTTTCATAGCAGAAGTGTACATATCTACTAATGCAGCATTCATCTGTTAAACTGCATCATCAAATCACAACTTTTAGTACTTTCTTCAACTTTTAGTGTATCTCGAATAGTTTACATACATGTACATGATATATGAACACATGGTACTCAGCTCCGACGTTTTTGAGAAAGGGTCGATCTGGATACAAAACATCACTGGTTGTGGTTATGGTTAAAGTGTTTAACGTCACTTTCAACAATAATTCAGTTATGTCGTGGCGGTCAGATTTATTGGTGGAGGAAACAGCAGAACCCGGAGAAAACCACCGATTTGTCGCAATTCACTGACAAACTTTATCAAATAATGTTGTATCGAGTACACCTCACCTGAACGGGATTCGAACTCACAACATTAGTGACTAAAGGCACTAATTGCACATGTAGTTATAAACCCAACTGACATACGATCACGATGGCCCGTAAAAATAACACTACAAAGACAAAACAAGGCTCACAACACAAACTCCTATAACACTCGTCAACATTTTCATATACTTTCTATCAGAAAATTTTGCAGACTTATTTTTATAAATCTTCACTGCCTCATAATGAATACCCGCAAATTAATTAATTGCCTTTGTTTTTATTTTCTTACCTTTAGCGAACCCTGAATATTGTAAAAATAGATATTGAATGGTCGGAATGGGAAGCTATACCAGACATGATACAAAGTAAAGCTCTTCAAGATGTAACACAACTTTACATAGAATTTCACTCTTATGGAACACTGAAACATTTGATGGTTTTAAAGCTACTGTATGAAGAAGGATATAGGATCTTTTGGTACCATCGAAATTCAAAATGCAAAATTAAAAGATCTTTTGTGGAATATACAATATGTAATGAAGTGTACTTTCTCCGAGAGAAATGATAACTGAAATATTGTTGAAAACGGCGTTAGTTAAACACCATCAACCAACCGAGATAAATAAATACAAAGACATTAAAACATACAAACAAGATTGTATTTTTAAGATATATGCAGAGAGGACAGCAGCTAAGTTGTGGGAATTTCTTAATCGGATGTTCACAAAGATGTAGCTTAAATAATGTTAAATGTGTCATACAACACTTACATTCCGAACTGAAATTAAAAAAATGTGTATGTGCGGATGGGAACGCAATTGCATATTCTGCAAATATTCTAAGAATGTAACTTTAAATCCAATGTATTTTGCAACACGAAGGGACAGATAATTTCAATTTGTATGTTCGGGAGTATATTGGGAAATATACGGAAGATCTGAATAATAATCCACGAGTTAGTGAATCTAATGTTCTCGTTATAACCATTGCTATGGTGGCGTGGTATGCTAGTAACTCGGAATTGACAGATATATATCCCTTCCAATTTTCGTTTTCCATCTGTCATAGTTGATTTGTGACCACGAATTATTTACCGATTGACATTTGCATAAATTCATATAGCATTCGGCCACATTTGGAATTCTTATTTCTATATATTAATCAGATACTCAGAAGTAATATATGTCTGTGGTCTATAACAAGACATTTTTTTTATGTGCTCTTACTTGCTTTTTATATGCTCATATTTGATTTATCTGTGCTTGTCTGTTTTTAAAAAAATGTTGCTTGTATATATTTTATAGTCGGTTTTAAGAGCTTCATGTAGCTCATGTTATTTGTTATATGTATATATGTGCCGATTTTAAATACAATTTACCTACTGAATTAACATCTTTAAACAATGTTGTCAAATATACGGAGGATGTGAATCTAAAAGTTCTTCATAACTGCTGTTATGGTGAAATGTACATGATATACTAATAAACTCGAATTGAAAGATATACCCCTTCCCGTTTTGGTTTTCATTCTGTCATATTTGCTTTGTACTCGTGCTATGTTTTTTTTTCTATTGGCAGTTGCATAAATTCATTTAACATTCGGTGGTCTATTAGAAGACATTGTTTACCACCTGAATCAGACGACAGCTTCAAACAAATAAATAAATGGACAAATTTAAAACAATTATTGAACAGCATCGCTTTAAATAAACAAGTATGTATTCCTTAACAAACATCCGTGTACTACATTGTAACCTTATATTAGACAAAAGTGGTCGAACCTTGTTTGAGATAATAACACGTGGTTTGTTTACAATTTGTTAATGTTGTCAATTTAAATTCTAATTACTTGTACTATTAAATTGTGAAGAAACTGAAAATGTTACATTTGCATATATTTTTAGAGGGAAAAAAGGTATGATATTTTTTCTAAATTATTTTAAACAAAATGGTGTCTATTATCCGTCTGAATTATTTATAATGAAAACGTAGTACGGTCATCTTTTAAACAGTTTAAGGCATATGTAATATTTTCGGATTCTTTTTATTTCTAACCATCTTCGTCAATTTCACTTTATTGTATTAGTAAGTTAGATATGTACAATACCAAGTCTTCATATCTAAAACTTGAGATTACTGATTGAATCCCATGGTATAGAAATAAGACATAGTTAATCCGCTTCGAGACATCCACCTTTCTTTGTTCGCTGGTTGTGTGGGGACAAACCAGATATATAGGTTTACACAACTCGTGCTTAGGACGTGACCTAAATGAGTGCATATTATTTGTAGAATTCAAGCGAGCTCCTTCACGTAAAAGACCATTTCAACAGCTCTTAATAGGTAACAGTTTCTTAAATATGGTCATTGGTGCCACGTTGCTAAACAAACTTTTGGACCATATCCATCATTTGCCCTTCCAAGTGTGGCAATCACAACCTTATTACAAACATCATTAAATTTTTATTGAGGAAGATTTTGAATGGAAATGTGCTAATTTAATTAACGAACAAATCAAAAATGTTATGTTTTATCCTTGTTTATAGGGAAGTCGGACACCTCTTAACTTATCACAACTTTTAAGTGTGGAGATCAACTATTTTCATAAACAATGTTTGATATACATGTATTTTAAACAAGCATATTTTAGTAGATTAAGATGAACTAATGTCTTCGTTTCGAGAAAGCAAAATGCAATTTGTTTAAATGATTTGATTGACATGTTTGTATAAAAATGAGGAAGTTTTCATTTTTATTCTAAGTTTTGTTAATTAAAAGATTTTTTGACTTTAAAACAAATCAATTGTGTCATGGCAGAGGTGGCAATGTCAACTTTTAATATACTTACAAAAGTTCAAGTTTTCCGGGCACTTATTATAGCTAACAGCCAATCACCAGCCATAAAGGACATTAAGGGGACTACGGATTGTGTACATAAATAGGTTGAAACTCTTATATGAAAAGAAAGTTTAAACAGTGAGGATCAACAATCCCACCAATATCAATAACACGAACAATTACCTCTCACCTCAAATCGCTGAACGCAAAAACGGGGGTTGTAGAACATGAAAGAGGATCCCCTGAAGGAGGTATATGTAAGGGTAAGGAATCCTTGGAAAGGCTTATGCATGGGAAATATATAGACTTACTGTATACTACAACTTATTACAACCTTTGAAATGCTTTTTAACATCAAGAAATATGATATGTCATCATGATATGTTTTTTTATATTACCTGCAGTTCTTTTTTTTTTTACAGTGAAAACATCTCGCCAAAGTTAATGTTCTACTCTCCTATCATTATAAGGTAGTCTTTTTAGTTTTCCGTGTTGTGTTTTTTGTTTTCTTTGTCTTCGTCTTGTTTCTTGTATACCCAGTTGTTGCCAGTGTCTCTGGATTGTACTTTCATGATTTCCCCTTCGGTTTTCTCTAACGTTTATATACATGAACGCTCACATTCCTGGTTTTCTACAGGTACTTCAATGAAAAGTGGGTTTAAATATTTAATAGATTATAAGAGATAGTAGATACATGCAGTTAGGAGGACTGTACCCCTCAGCTGTTTGAAATAGAAAGCTATGAAAAGTTTTATACACTTTTTTCATATTCCATTCAGAAGCGTAGCCAGAATAATGGAGAAGTATAGGCACAAGCTGTTTCGACGAGGGATCTGTTGGGCTATCGAATGTCCCCCAGTGATTCCAGGGTAGAGCCCTGGTAAGGGGTTTAGGGGGCGAATCCCCCCCCTCCCGAATCTCACGGGACACGGGATATACAACAGAACGAGTGACGTTTTTCATAATTTTGGAAGTGCTTTTAACAGCATGAAATTCAGATTATATTGTCCCTTTTTCTGACAATACCACTACGGACTTACTAGAACTTTAACTTCCTCGATTACCCGAACAGATCTCTCCCGAACGGACGGATGACCGCGCTACTGTATACCCTTCAAAACTGTAATGCCGAAAGGGATATAGAGATATGTATGACAGAGGTTACTTTCTGAACTTTTAATCATCATGAATTATTCATTGTTTTTCACTTGTATAAGTTTATAAAAAGCCAAGGCACCGATTCCTACTGCTAACAAAGTCATCAATAATCACATCCAAATCGACTTGCACATGTCTGTGTATATGCATAAGTGATAGGTTCGACAGTCGTTTCATCGTCCATAGTCAACTTTAAGTAGGATTTCATGCGTCTGATTGCACTGAAAGATCTTTCGCTTGTTGCCGATGACACCGGCATTGTCAGTAAGATACTGATGATGTTGTATATAGCCGCGTGTAAGTCACGATTTGTTGCATGTCGTGTCGAGTAATCTCTCTGGCTAATGCCCGCCTGATGTTCCAACGCTAAATCTCATCCACAAAATCATGGAACATATCTACACGCGGAAAGTGGAGAATTGATTTATAAAAAAAATGTCAACTTTAAGTATAGGCACATGCCTACTTGAGCATAACGTAGCTACGCCCCTGTCATTATTTGATGGCTTACAACTATTTCACTTACACTTTATATTTTTCATCTTTTCAGTTCTGTATTACAAAGAAATCCCCGGTACATTTCTGTTTCACTATACATTATCTACTCTTGTTCCCTGTCAGTCTTTCTTTTACTTGCATTTACTTGCATAAATTTAATTCGCAGTCTATAAAATTGTTGCTTTGGCAACATATGTCTTCCTAAATTCTTGTGACTTGTTTTGTCTAGCTTGTACATATCTGTGAATTTCGATCGCGCCTCTTTCTCCTGTTATAGACATTTGTCTTAAAATGTATAGGAAGGGTAGACTAACGTGACAATAAATCCTACATTACACGTTTAAATACAATTTGTATAACCCATCAAGTCATTAATAAGGAGATGCCAATTACAAAAGTAACACTTAACACTTCACTATATATGGTTTGTGACTCCTATCGTTGGTACCAACACAAATATAGTTCTTATTCAGGTGTGCGTAAAGGTAACGACGTATTTATGATTTTATTATTCTATTATTTCACAAGATTATGTCAAATATATGACTTTTTGTAAAGACTTTTGGTTAAGCTAACCTATAAGAATTATTTATTTTATTGTTTATGTGGTGTTTTATTTTCACAAAATAAATCATCTTATGAAAAGGTATTGACGTTACATTCAGTTGCCAATACAAATATTTAAAGTTACTTTTATATACAATTTAAATATCACTTAAACATTAAATTAATGTTAGTACGTTTAAATCGTACATCGTAAAATACCTAACTTATCTTACTTATTTACAAGTTAAAATTCTTAATATCTGCTATGATACAGTCTTTTTAAACCTTTCAATTGAAAAATTAGCCTTAAAATAGAAGGGACCAAAGTTTTATCGATAAAATGAATACCAGTTTTATCCGTGTAAGATTGCTGAGTTTTATGACGTAGTTCTCGTATGAGTATTACATGGAATCTGTCAGATATACGTTTATGCTTTGATTATTTGGAAAATAACCATGTTCAAGTAAGTATCCTTTTTTTTACTAATGAAATATTTTAGCATTGTGTAGCATGTTTCGGGAGATAGAAAATAGATAGTAAAGATGATTTGTGTATTATGATCTGCACGTGTACGCCGATTGATTGATTGATTAGTGTTTTATGTCAACTCTACCAATATTTCAGTTATTCACCAAATGAAGAAATCTACGTAAAATTTGAATAAAAAAAATTTCAACTCTTCTACTATGAATTGAGACTATTCTGAAATTATATATAGACTGCTCAAATAGAACAAGTGCAGAATAATTACATTACAATCGTGCCTTCAACGAATGGAACATTGAGTCCGAGATTTCACATCGCCAGAAGATTTGGTTAGATATAGAGTTTAAACATCACTTGAATCAGCAATATTTCATTAATATCATTGCATAAAACTGTTTAGCTATTGCTGTTTATAAGACTGAATTAAGGGTAGACAATAATATTGTGATATCCAGATGACCCTGTATTATAAGCAACCTCTACAAAAACAAGAAGTAGATACAAAAATGTAAATGGTTTCTTTGCTGTGAGATACAACGCTCCGACAGTGGCGTCAGCTATAGTTGCGCTTGACGATTCAAATACATAACTCGTTCTAAATACTAGACGTGAATTAGTCCTTCTTGATTACAGAAGGACATGCTCTTTGCACGTAGAAGACATCTTGTAATAACTTCTACTGAGTAAAACATTGTTCGAGGATGTCGATGGAGACCCTCTACAAGGTCATGTGTCCACCCATCATCACCACTTTTACTTTTACCAATCAAGACATATGGATAAACCCATCCTACTCTATTTTTTTTCAGGGGGATCTTCCCGTGAATATAGCTGAAATACCGCTCATTTAAACAACGTTAAACATCAATCGGTCATTCTATTTTATAAACGATCAACCTGACATATTATTCTTGACATCAGAAAAGGCGTTTCGGCAATTAAGAAGCTATTATTTGTCAATATATGGCTAGATATTATAATATAAATAAATGGATAAATTTAAATATTTGTTTACGTCGATGTTCGATACCTATGTCAACAAGCGCTCAAATTCAACATGTTAGTAATATACAAATTATTATATAACGATCTATAACCAATTGTTTCTAATTATATGCCAGCCTCAGCACGTCTACTGCCCTAAACGTTTTATTTTCTTTTCAAAGAAATTGACTATTTAATTTTAAAGATTAATATAAACATCATAATTGTATAAATGTCTTTCAGTACATTAACATATGTTGAGGTATGTTAACAAAATTAATTCTGCCGTGTATGACTTGAATGTGAAACTATCGACTTGCTCTTTATGTGAAAATTGTCATTTTTAAATCGTGATTAAGACAATTAAGATTTTGGTGACAAGAGTTAATGATATATGAATGATATTTACATCAATGTCATCAAATATTCAAATTATTAAATGCGTTTTTTTGGAACAACATGTACTCATTGTAAATCTTAAATGTTAAATAATCTTGCCTAGAATGGCGGTGTCCACAAAGCTCCATGAACACTTTTGGAAACATGTAAGGTTCTAATTCCTATACTCTTATTCCTATACTATAAATCCTCTTCAGTGGTAACACAATTGTGTACTTGTAGTAAACAAACATATGATTGTACAAGGGTCATTTAAGGGTAAAATTGAATATATAGCCATTATTACACCAGATCTGAAGGTACAAACGTGTTCAATTTAATGTAGACAAGTTGAATGAGGTTTAAATACATCAAAATAATACTGAACGACTGAAAATACAGTCTGAAGTGCTGTATCATAAATCATTCTATTTTTGTATGGATGCGTGACTCAATTTCTATAATAATAGTACAATCGGTACATTCATAAAAACGACTAAAACAAAAGGTACGTTAGTGCCACGGAAACAAATCAATGCATTATATTTTATCAGAATTCTCAAATTCTAGATTCAATTTTGAATAAAAATATTAAAAAAAAATTAAATTGGTATCAGAAAGAGCAAAATAGTGAAAATCACATTTTGTTCCGCAACACTGCAATTTCAAATGCCATTCTAGTTGGTATCACAACGATAAGAAACATGAAAATCCACGATAATGGGAACCCCATGGTATATAAATAGTATCTAGTTTCTCTGCTGCGAAGCACAATCCATCCAACCTCATCCAAAGAGGGCGTTCGCAGGCTATGAAGAACAATTCAAATACACAATTTGCCCCTACAAAGAGACGTAAAGGAACGTCTCATTTTTAGACAATCTCGTGCTCCTTACACGTTTAAATAAAACTTATGTAAACTCCAACGGGAAGTCTGTTCGGAAAAGTCGTTAGTGGCTCATTGCACGGCAAAATTGATTATGTCCTCTTTCCTCTTCCAACTTCAAATTTCGTCCACAGTCTATAACCCACCCCAATTGCCTTTTTACTTCTTATAAGATGCATTGCTTATCAACTTAGTCTTGTCATGAATATAGCTATAAAAAAAACACTGGACGTTAAACGTCAATCAATCAGTACATTATTGAGGTTATCTTACACGTACAAATTATCCCTTCAAATTAATTTCAAACTTAACCTGTGCAGGTTTCAAACACACATATGAAGGTCTAAATATGTCAACACGTCGCCAAACACATTTGATGGGTCCAGTAAATATTTGGGGGGAGTTGAATAGGTGTTAAGACTGTCGACATATTTGAAACAGGTGTTTAGGTTACTCATGGTATTTTCAAACTTTTTTCTATGGCAATATCAATAGTATCCTGATATCATATTTTTCTTATACTGGTATTGTTTGTACCCATCAGCAGTAGTAAAAGATCACGATGTTAGCACCAGCTGATAAACTTTTACTTATTTACATATTCTTTTTTTTTCAGGTGAATAAATGATATATTCTATGGAAACAACATGTTTGTTGGCTCACATGGGATGCAAATTATGGGTGTTTCTCCCCAGCAGAAATCATCATCGGTAGCAATGAACTACCACCAACACAGAGACAGAGGCAGTATGACAAATCTCCAATTTTTGGGGAGCTTGGTTGACGAAGCAAACAAGAAAAAACAATCAGACCCAAAACGAAATATAAAAGGAATTCTAAAAAACGCCATTAGTATGCCAAATCTTGCACCAAACAGTGATCATCCTAAAATTGACCATCGACAACTTAAAAACGTGATTAGAAGACAGAAACGCACAGGTTTTGAGAGATCTACCAGAAAGACAGTTAAGTTTAATGACCCGGTTGGACGTCTGAATCATTTAGAATCAAAATATAAATTGTGTTCATCAGCATCAAATGAAGAAGAAACGAGCTTGCGAAAAAACAAGAAGATACAACAAATTTCTTTACGGAATGCTCAATCAGAAAACACGAATGAAAGTTCTAATGTATTAGTGACGGTTGTGTATGATTTAAAGCTAAAAGAGAATAGACTGACAACGACTAACGATAGTGAAACCAAGGTAAAAAGAAATACTAACGACAATCGCAAACCGGAAGTAACAAACGAAACCGACAACTCTGATACTTGTAATCAGGAGCAAATACACCGACAACTTCCGGATGAAGCAACTGCAAAGGATGTTCTAAATAATGCGCATGCTCAAAATGGCGATGTGTTTTTATCCCATACTGTAATTGCGCCAGTTCTTCCAAGTGTAGAAAAGACAAAATCAATCGAAAACGACGTTCACATCCAGAGTGGAACTGAAGAAGAAATTAAACACAAAACAACACCGATAAAACCAAGAGATAGTCTAGTTGTTACTCGCTCACGTGCCAAACCGGTGATGTTTACTCGATGTGTCCATAATTCCATTCCAATTGCAGACGATCCTGTTCATATAACAACCAATTTCTGCGATGACGAAAAAACATCACACATTATGCGGTGGCTCAATGACGTTAAATACGAACAAGAACGTGACGGGTTTTGTACACTTCTGATTTCAGACGGTGAAAATAAGTATTAAATGATCCGGGCTTTATTTTTCGTTTTTTTTTCTTCTTTGGCATTTTACTGGGTTTCTTATTTTGTGACTAGTGAGGTCACAACGCCCTCCTCCTTTCTGTGTTAACATTAACATCATCTCTTCTTCTTAGTCGTGCATGACAATTGGTAGAGAAGATCTTATTTTGTCGGAACGTGCAGCGTATAGTCGCACCATCATTGCCTTCAGTTTCTGATGTACTCTTCTGTGTAGTTTGTCGTGTACATGCATATATTATGTTCAATTTGATGAATAACGACATATCTTGTATTATAAACATTATATAAATTTCCATACATTTGACGTAAATGAACATTTGTTTATTGGTATGACGGCATTTTAACACTGCTATTATAGCTAGTTAATTACATTTTGCGTTTGTATGTGATCGGTTTGTCAGGAACAACTTGGTATTTTTAGAGTTTTCCTTCTTTCGTTTTTTCACTTGATGTTTACTGTTAAGAATATGTTACTTTGTAGAGGCCGTCGTTGTCGCGATCGTATGGTAGTTGGATTTACATCTATCTGTACAATTAGTATATACCTATCACCAAAACAATGTTGGGAATTCGATTCCACCAATTGCGAGGTGTATTTGATACAACTTAATGTTATCAATTTGCCAGCAACTTATTGAAGGTCAACACTTTCTCCGCGTACTCCAAATTCCTCCCATGATAAAAACATTTCATCATTCTCTGGTGAGGAACAGTTTATTAGACCTCCAAAGAATATTGTTGTGTTAATTAGGCGTAGTCGATGGCAGCTACGTTGATTTTGGAGATTTTGTTGTTCGGAGTCATGACCCATACCCTATGCTATGCACTATATTTTGAGAAAACACAATAATTTGTACCTATATGCAGGTAAATAAATATAGGAACGGGTGACATATACACAATATATTTTTAAATATATCCAAAAGGGTGTTCCTGTTGAATTGATCCAACATTGAAAGTTATCGTGCAAAACATTGTTATAAAGTGCAAACAGAGTGACGTTGTAATATTCAAAAACTACACCCTCTCCACTCCCCTCAACAGAACATTTCAATAAATAAAACAAAACCAGACGGAGGTAGTAGTTAATGCTTGTGGTTACGTCTTTTTTAAATCGATTCCACAGATTTAGTATATGTCAGACCATATATTTGTATATGTATAAAGACAACAGTAAACATACTCTATATATCGATCTTCAATATTTCTACAACTGACGAAGTTAATTTATTTATTTAAGGAATGAATTTAAAGAAAAACATGAAAATTATCGAACTGCAGATTTACTTATTTAATCTAACTTAATGCAGTTGTTAAATAAAATGATCAAGATAGATGTTTAGTTATTTACTGATCAAATAATGTGACAAGCATATCTTTAAAGTACGGTAAATATTTAGATAAAAACAAAATAGCACTGAAAGATTTTTTTTCTTCGTGAAATTAAGAATTTGCATGAGTGTTTAATGCCACTTTCAACAAGATGTCACTTGCATCGTGGTTAGTTTCGCACATCCCCACATCTGAAAATTGAACTCGCAAACTTAGGTGGTGATATGAAGCGAATTTACAGGTAGATAAATCCAGATACAACATGGTCGCGGACACAGACACCCTTGATGGATTTATCAAATCAAGTCGCATTTCCAAACATCTTATTTTCAGTTAATTTAAAATATAAAAGAAAAAAAATGATATTATCGCAAACGAATTTCATATGAAATGTTTTCTTTAGAAATTTCATCCCAACTGATGTATGCTCAACCGGTACAAATTATATAGATACGGACCTAATATAATTACAGTATCTTAACGACTTGCGACGTGTACGTACATGCTAAAAGCCGTTACATTGTATATAGGACAACACTCTTCATTTGGCATTGTGCTAAAACTGCAACCATTCATATCAAGTAATGAAAAAGCAAATGGAATCGGACATACAAATTTAATAATATATTAGAGGCGCATAGTATTCAGAATATCGTAAATAAACACAAAATCACAACTAACCGAACAATACAAGTAATTCACGAATGTACATTCGAATATGATTGAATTACCATCGTTGTTCGGTTACGGGTGATTTATTTTAATTCGGAATTCAAGTTAAACTGTTTATTACATAGATTTTACATCTTTGTTTGCGCTAATAAGACGTTTCAAAAACTAACTTCATTTTCTTTAATATTTTCGATTGGGTGACCTTTGTTTGGTACTGTGAAATTACGCAGTGAAATAATGGTTTTGCTTTCAGTTGGATATCTCAGAATTTAATGGACATGTATATCATAGCAAAATATTTATTGTAAATTAATATTACGCATCCCTAGATCACAATAATACATAATAGTCGAACATTGGTACATTATTGGCAAAAGATACCACAATTAAAACACAACAGCCCACACAACCTGATGAACAACACAACATACCTCGAACCGATTCATCACCAAAACAAAGCGAAAGGTATGTAAAGCTAGGAGAGCACAACTTATATTTCTATATCCAGGGGTTCCCTCGAGGATGTAATATGTAGCAAATATAGTAAAAAAAAACACATAATTATGGTAGAATATGCTACATTGTTGTCTGATATATAACATTGTATGTAATCACAATAATGAAATATAATTCAGATTAAGTTTATAGGTCTTTAGATTCACTAACATCCTGTATTGGGCCACCTCAACTCTTAGGACCTCTCTATTCCTTCATATAACCGATGTGTTGTTAAATATCTAAAGGTTCCGTAGGCTTGTTGCTGATTGGTCGTTTGAAATATCAGCTCTGACTGTGTATATCCTAATTAGATAAGTCTCATTAATGAAAGACATGATATAACTAGTCGTTCGTTCTCTTTAATACATAGTCTGGTTTCGCACTATCAAAGATATTCTTTGCCGAAAGATGGTGACAAATACAGAAAGGTGGAGCTTAACATAAAATTTCTAAATGAACAAAAGACACAAGGTATTATTTGTGAACATAAACGAAAGTGTGCATAAACTGCAGTAAGTCTCACTTAAACCAGAGTTCAACAATTTCGTATCCTCTAACAAAAACATAACATTAGTTGCTACATTGCAAACTCAGAATGGAGGGAAGGTGAGGTATGACAATTAAAATACATCGTCGACAACCCACTGTTGATCATGCTCAGATACACTCTATTCATCATTCGAGGGTCAACTGACAGAGAAATACCAGTAGTCATGAATTATTCATGACTTATTAAAACATTTTAATTAGTTCGACTGTTTTACAGCCAATCAAATCACAGTTTTTAAAAAGACAAGGAATTCCTTTCGAATTAAAATGATAAAGAGGAGAAACGGGCCGCTACATCGACTAGTGGTTATATCATATCTTACCTTATCTGCTCGTGAAATCTGTCTAATATGAATGTTTGAGTGATGCTATGTTGCTATGACAACTAGTGACAGGTGGATGGTTTTCTCGAGGTATTTAGGTTTTTTCCACCCATAAACGAGACCATAACTACACAGCTGAAATACTTTTTAAAGTACCGTGAAATATTTCGCCAACCCTATCATTATTAATTCAATTGTTAAATGTGGTAGCTCCTCCTGTTTTAAGTTTAGACTAGACTAGACTTTTATTACACTCTGATATTATACACTGATACAAGAGGCAGACAATAGAATACACAATACCAAGTCCAGTGACGAGTGTTTCATCTATATTCATGACGAAAACATATTTACAAAATGACTGTAAGTATGCTTGTTTGTAAAAAAGGAAAGAAAAAAAAGATATCACTGCGATCAGCCTATGAACAAACGTTTTAATGGCATAAAGTAAAAAAAAAGTTATATTGGATAGGCCAATTTCGTCTTGCGATGGACTACAATGACCATTCATTGGTCGCTAAGTAAGTTAATTTTACATTCAAGGAGTGTTGCGTCAAAAGACGACTCACTCATTTACCTCCCGTCCTTGTGTGGTTTGTGTAATTGTTGTCGCCGTACAAACAGATGATGCTCCTATTAATATTAGACTTTATACTTTTTGATACTTTTTTATTTCACTAAAGTCCCCACAATAGGGCATGATAGTACAAATAAATAACATATTTACAATAAATGACGCAATATGAGGAAGGCATTGAAAAAGTGTCTAGCATCAAAAGCAGTAACACTATTTGAATACAGACATTACAATATTGCAATATTTTGCTAAACCAATCAGTACAAATTTATTAAACTAATGACATTTCTTGTTAAATATTTTTTTCTTTCCTCAGCAAAAAAAGTACAATTACAGCGATAATGAAATTCATCACCTAACTCACTATGATCACATAACTCACAAAGGCGTTCATCTCTATCAATGCCAAAAACCCTGCCACATGCAATTGGTAATATATGACTGCCACATCTAAACTTACATAAAACATGTGCTAGATCATATGGAAGAGTAACAAGATACTTTTCAAAACCAAATTCCGTTTTATACGTTCTATAATTAAGACATTTTGACGAGTTGAAAATAAGTTCTTTCCTATTATTAACAAAATCATCCATACAACATTATTTTACCTTTTTTGCCAAGTTAAAATTACTTTCTACAACCTGATTATTCCATAATTCTAAATAACAACAGCTATTCAATATATCTTTTATACATAATAACCATTTAGAATGATAAACATTTCCAATAGGTAGTTTATAAAGCATTTCATACAAAGTATGTGATATTTTTTCTTTTTTTTCCATTTAAAATACGCTCCCAAAAACCAATCATTCTAGCTTTAAAAAGAATAGACATAGGCATTCTACCAAGTTCCCCATAAACAATACAATTTGGGGGTAGGTTTTTTTAACTCTCATTACATACTTACAAAATGTTTCGATAACATTAGTCTTCATAACCCCATACTTGTGAGCCATACAACAATATTGGATAACATCAAATAATTGTAACAGTACATCAATATGTAGACATAATTTTAGTGCTTTTCTTAAAACATAGAACATAGCTTTCCTTGCCTGTTGTACCAGCTTAGTTTTATTTTTTTTTATAAAAAGTACCTTTTCTAGAACAAATTATAACAAGGTATTGGAAATCATCTACAATTTTTAACCTTTCATTATTATACATATAATTAACATCTTCAC
This sequence comes from Gigantidas platifrons, assembly GCA_002080005.1. Classification (NCBI taxonomy): domain Eukaryota; kingdom Metazoa; phylum Mollusca; class Bivalvia; order Mytilida; family Modiolidae; genus Gigantidas; species Gigantidas platifrons. The sequence continues at coordinate 76,214 of MJUT01014531.1, read as the reverse complement.
TTTGACTATTTTTAGAACAAATTACAACATTAGTTTTAGCTGCATTGACATTCAGTTTCCAAGTTTCACAGTAAAAATACATGGCATTTAGATATTGACGAGTGTTCATGGAAATTAGAGTTATTTCCCTTCCACCACAACATTCATAATAAAAATAAATGTCGGTTGTGGAATTTGACACAAATTTGTAATGACAAGAACTATTTTTTTTTTGTAGTTAGATAATTACAGGCGCACTTCATATAAACACTTATTGTTTGTTTGTATCTGTGGAAAAAATATTTTTATTGCGTGACGTGAACAAAAGCATGAAAGTAAAAAAATATTCACCTGTAAAAAAATAAGCATTACTGATATAAAAATTAAAATATGCTGCATAATTCTTTTTTATTAAATGTAACGATTATTATTGAAACGTTGGATTTGGGTGAATAATTATAGAATTTGTTCAAATATTGATAAAAACCGGATACAAAATTTATAGCGTTGTAGGAATTTCTATTGAATATATATTTCATTGCATATCATGTGATTCAGTTTCTAAATCTTCCCAATATATAGCATTGTCACAAATCAGTTTACTGTATAAAAAAAACAAACAAACAAACAAACAAAAAACAAAAACAACAACAACAACAAAAACACACATTTTACACGCTAAGATAGAATACGGGGGCCATTCCTATTGAAAGCAAAAACGTTAATCTAGAATGTATTGTATGGTTTACATTCATCGAAGACGTCATTCTTTATATTTTATTTAAGAATAATTTTGCTGGTATAATTTCATTAAATGTGTTCCTAATTTAGACGCTACCCGCTTGGCATTTTGTAATAAATATAAGTTTTTAATTGTACAATGTACCTGATTGTTTACTTTATTTCAAAAATATTGAATGAATTAGTAAAAATCAAACATTTTTAACATTTAAAACAAACAAATCTGTAATGTCTGTATTTTAATCTTTCATTGAATGCCAAACACTTTCTTGGGTGGCTATTCACTACCGATGAAAAGGCAGATATACTTTTCAAAGGATATTTTCCATATACAATATATACTACTATCGCTTGTAGATTATTATTTCAACGATTGCCAGAACGTTAGATTATGTTGGTTGCTGGGGATGAAATCTTACATCTTTAAGAACTTGTCTCGAGTGCTTTGATTCTTACTAATTTAGCCATAAAATATAAATCCATTGTGTCAGATTTAAATTGTTTGCAGTGATTTGTGAGGCCTTACAAAGAAAAGTTTTCGTTAGTGAACAATCATTTTTTTTTGTGTGGAGATGCTGTAAATTACATTACAAGGTAAGATAATATTTTGCTTTTTTTGCAAAAAAATGTAAATTAGACGATGCAGTCGGTTTTTTTTTTCTATTTAAAACATTTAAATTATTTAAAATGCAGTATGTCACTGGAGTATAAATATCGACAAATAGAAATGATATTACTGTCTCCAGTTCGATGCTTTAACGAATATGAAAGGGTATTGTGAAAATTATGGTTTGTTAAAATGAAATTATGTTACTACAAAATGTGTATTGTAGAGATAAATACTTTTTAATTACCTACCTTTAACAAATACTATGTTAGCATATGAATAAAAAGTTACATTGTATATTTTGACAGCTTTATTGTGTCATTTTAAAATACTATCCTCCCGGTAATTCTTTTAATAAATAAACAATGACTGAAATTGTTTCAATACTTAAATTACCACGACCAAGTGAAATAATCATTTTGTACATGGAACACAGATTCTCGTAGCCGAACTGTAAGTTATATTTTAATAATGAGAACATGAATTCATTTAGCCATTTGTTTGATTTTATGCTATTTGTATTGTTGGAGACTTGGAGGGATAAATTAAAGCAGTGTTTTATTAGGGACCGATCATTTATCTATTAAGAGGGAGGGATATTATTGTTTCTCTGAGCCAGAAAATGTTTAAAACGCGACATTAAAATAGATTTGTTTTCTTTTTTTATTGGAGAGAAAATAGAAATACACTGTAAACATTGTATTACAACGTTTTATAGAATTTTGGACAAAATGAGATAAATCCTAATTATAAGGGGATAAATCCAATAAGTTTACCCCTTCCTCTCATTTCTACATTATATGCCATTCTGTTGCAAAGACATATTAGAACTTGGTTTGATCAAATGAAAATTACACTGGCCAATTATTCTGTATATTTGGCATCTCTAAATAAATAATTCATATTTATTTACACATTTTTGTCTGTGACAAACTAACTTTATATAAACTTATATAGGTTTGAGTTTTTTCGCATATTAAATATTGATTTTCCCACATTAATTTGAGAGAAAAAAATCAATGTGCGGCACAATGTCGTGAATCAAATATGCAAATGTATATGCATGTTGTAAGATTTTAATCGAAAACTTCAACGAGTTTTTGGTGTCTTAATTACATTGAATTTGTTGAAATAAAATCGATTAAACAAGAATTATACTAGATTTGCAAACATTTACACAAACGTACCTTTCTGTCTAATCGGAGCAGATTTAGGTGTCGTATGATCAAAGTACATTGTATTTGTTTAGTCGTACACGTGTTTAACGTAGAGCGATGTGTTGGGGTAGGGAGGGGTGGGACATTTAATTAATGCCACAGATAAAGAGTAAATGAGATATCCGAAGGAAGATCCAGAAATACACGTCGTCTTGCATTTTCTGTCATTTGGTGACATCTGGAGAAAGGGGTGGGGGGATGATCTCTCTCTCTCTCTCACCACTAAAGATGTGAGTGCGAACCCCGCTCACGGCTAGGTGTACTCGATACAACATTATTTGATAAAATTCGTCCGTGTCTAGCGACATATCGGTGGCTTTCTCCGGTTTCCTCCTCTAATACAACTGACTGCCACGATATAACTGAAGTATTGTTGAAAGTGGCGTTAAACACCATAAACCAAACCAAACATATAATGGACCATAAGTTCACGGATCTTGACCTTTCAATGTTGTACCACCTTCTGGAGCCATATTCCCAATTTCAAACATACGAATAATTCTTACTTGAAGTGTTTAAATAATGAACATAATTGGTGTATTTTAATATAAGTAAAATGATACACACTAAGTGGTTCTATAAAATAATAAACAAGCAGTCATTGTCATATTATACCATTTATATTATTTATATGATATACTATTATGTACTCGGTTTTTTAATCAAAACGCAGGACTATCGACGTAATATGTTCTACCTTAGGTGGAAGCACATTACCGCGACTAATATGAAAAAGGTAACTCATGTACGTTACAGCGACTTTGTTTTTCCTCGGATAAACTGAGAAAAAAAAACCGTTACAATACCACGGCTATGGTTATATTATAGCTATATCATAAAATACTAAGAATGTAATACATTTTATTTCGCCATGGAATAGTTCCCAAAATCAAATTTTATGCACTTTTAACACAATTGATCGATGGGAAGCAAAAACCCACAGAAATGTAACGGATTTTAATTTGTATTTTTTGTCAGGAAGGTGGTCATGTGTTTTTTAGATATGGAACATTACAGTACTGGCAAAGTTTGTTCTACTAATTACAAATATGGCCATTACGTACCATGTGCACTTTTTTATGCCTGAAATTAAAATATGTTTAAAAATTAAACACTTTTACGTAGATTCCGAAAACAAATCTCTGTATTTAAAATATAAAGTTATGAAAATACTATTATTTTGATCAAACAAAAAATGCCAGGATGGAATTTTAAACTTCAATTTAAAAAAGCATATCCGCCTAATCGTGTTTATAGGAGTACATTATAGTATCAATGCTGTACAAACTATCAATATTTATTTTATGTGCATCATATGCACATACCCTGCATCTTACTTCTACAGTAGGGCTCTATCTCTCATAATTTGGAAAGCTAATTATTAAAATGCTGAAAAACCACACTGTCCAATATTCAGCTTAATTAAGCTATAGTCGGGTGGAGATTAGTTGTCATATTTTATGACGTTGTTTTATATAGTATGTCAATATTGGCATTCTTCAATAATAAAAATATAGAAATAAAGATCTGTGGTGAAGACTGTGAAAGGACTCGAGTACGTAAACTGAGTGCAGTCTACTGAACATGTTTTAAAAAATGCCAAAGGATTACAATATGAAAATAAACGTTAGAGAAAACCGAATGGCCAATCGTGCAAACTCGTGGACAACCCAGAGACAGTGGCAACATTGGGTACACAAGACACAGGACGAAGACAAACAAAACACAAAAACACAACACAGAAAACTAAAAAAAAGGGGCAACATGGGCCCCACCAAAAACAGGGGGTGAACCCAGGTACTTGTGAAGGGTATGCAGTTCCTGCCTCTTATATGATACCCATCAAAATATGATGTCAGATACATATATTCAATATGTGAAAGCTTGATAGATTTGCATTGGAAACTGTGGAAGGAGTTGCTTATACAAAATATAAACAGTCTACTGAACATGTTGTTGAACATGGTTAAATAAACGTTAGCGAATACCAAAGAGGCAATCAAATGTGGACACTCCAGAGAAACTGGCAACATAGGGTACACAATGCGAAGAAGAACACAATGCTATATGTGTTGGACACCCCTATGCGTAAGCAAACACAAATAACGTAAATAAGACATGAGCCTTCCTACAAACAATTGGAGGTAAAGACGAACCGAACATCGAAGTCATCGTTTTATGCGAAAATCGTACAGACATCACAACGTAAAGCACAACACAAGAAACTAAAAAGATGAGCAACACGGACCCCACCAAAAAAACCTGTTCAAATAGCCATTATTTCAGTAAAATTTTATTAATCATGCATTAAAAAGTCACATGTATATCTTAAAAATGTCCTTAACACCTCATTGTCGGTAACCCACAGCTGATCACGCTCTGGTTAATCTCCACTAATCCCTCGTGGGGGTCAACTAATAGAGAAATCCCCGTTTCATTGAAAAATGGATATTAATTGTAACCAAGTAAAATCATCGTTGATATTGTAAATCTCCTGATTTGATGTGAAAAACCTATACAGAGAAATAGAAAAGATACCAAAGGGGTAATCCGAACCCGTAAATCGAAGAAGGACAGACAATACAATGACCAAACGAAAAAGGGCAAAATGACAAAAATAACACAGAAGACTAAAGACCGAGCGACAAGAGCCCCACTAAAACCTGGAGGTGAACTCAGGTGCTCATGTGGCACCTGTCGTGTTACTCTTGTTACAAACCCGGTGATAAGTTACTGAATAAGGAAAGGACCATCTAGTGATTACGACAAACAGAACATATCCATGATCACTTGTGACAAAGATACCATATAAGTGGTTTTTACGCGGGTACCTAATTTTCGTTTTATTCGCGATAGTCATCGATCAGCGAAAAAAAGAATCCGCGTAAATTTGCACCCTTTAGTACATAAGTTTGTTTTTTTTTCTTCTTAAATAATTGTATAAGATCTATCTCCCGTAATATGACTGTATAGTGAATATTTAACACTGTCATTCTTTAAAGTTGTTGAAAGGACGCTTTTAAAATATCCAACATTGGGGAGGGGAGGGCAATCCTTCCCGAAAACAATGAATATGTTGACAATGATCATGAATGAACTACAAACAATGACTTATTATTTTAGTGATGAAATAGCATCCAAGCCATACAATCATAACTGAGATAAGTTATTGTTAATCGGTATTCAGTAACGGTTAACCAAGTTAAAAACCTTCAAAGTGATGACTCCATCTTAACCACTAGGAACCCTTGGTTCAGTATTGTCTTCGTAAGCAGCAGCAACCCTCTATCAAGGAATTCATGATAGAACCCACAGCTCTGGAATATCGGATCAACTGAGGGATATATAATATGCAGGTATATACAGGTTCTGCTGGAATGTTGTTACATATAAATGGAAAGTTCACAATGTGAAAATTTGATAGATCTCTTTTGTCATAAAGTTTTTTTATTCTTAACCGGTCCTCGCTGTTCATTTCGAGATGTAGGTCAAGGTATGAAGCAGACCTAGCTGTATATGTGGTATCCTTTATTTCAAGCTCAATGGGATGGATGTGATCGGGATAGCTTGTTTTCATTTTCAACAGAAGCTCCTTTATGAAGTCTACCTCTTCTGAATAAAAGAACAAGTCGGCGAGAACTAATTCCGACTGTCTGTTGCAAAAGACGCCCACCAGGAATTCTTTTCTTAATTCAGATACATTTAAAGCTCGTATTCCATTAGCTATAAAGACAGTCGTCGGGCCTGATCAAAGCATTTTAAAGCGATCACATGATTCTCTGCCACATGACCCACGTAATCAGCTGTGGGTTACCGACGATGTTAACAACTGTACACAGGCTTCAAATAATTTGGTTGTAAACTGTAAGTGGAGTTGATTATACAGAGGTGTCTACGCATTATCCCTCTATGTGCAGATGGACAAGAATCGGATTCATTATAAAATACGGATAAAGTATTTTTACAAACAAGAAACAACGAAGCCTTTTGTTTTTAGTCTTCGTGGTCATGTTAAGTTTTTGTTTACACACGTTCGTTCTATTTGTTCTGCTGTCTGTGCTTTGTATTGCTTTCTCCTCTTTCTTTTTCTTTTTTTTTTGCTGTTTATTGTTTTGATTTTATTTCTACTGATGGAAATATTTTTTCTCCCTTTTTCAACAGTTTTTGCTTCATTGTTTTATTAATAATGTATACAATGTGTATCTATTATCTTCCACCCGTTAAACCATGTTAATTGAAGTGTTTAGTTACTACAACATCCATTCAAACCATAAAATATTGTTTTAAATAAGAAATGAGCACTATACAGTTGATTTCCTCCTTCTTTGGCAATACAGGATTAAACAATGGTAATCAATATTTAACATATAACCATGACAGAATGAATACTGTCGTATTTATAACAGAGTTGTCGTGCGCCTTGGTGATAAAACTTTATAGATTTTTACATCTTGAATTTATTTTATTCTTTTCTTCATATTCCCTCGATTTATACGGAGACGTTGCTTTAAGATTGTAAGGTACGTAAAAAACCTTTTCATTCCATAGTGATAGCTGTACCTTACTTTTCTCAAATTGGTTAAAATATCAAATTAATACAACATTTCACATTTACTCCATAGAGAATTTAGCTTTGATATAATTTTAGCCATTAGAGTTCGAAATATTGAATATTAAATCAATTTTACGAGATTTTCATTGTACATATAACAGAAAATGAATTTAATCAATTTGTCATAAATCCCTATGAATAATACGTTTGAGAGCTCAAATTGATATTATTTTTATATTACCCAGATATATCGTATAACTGGGCATTTGATGCAAAAACTGAGGTTGAACAAGCTTGAATAAAATATTTAGGGAAAACATCAAAGCAAATGTTACATCAAAATGTTTTCGCATTTTTGCTTTAGTTTCATTTTGCAAGAATTAATTACATTACCTTCTCTTTACACGTCAGTCAATTTTAAGTAATTCTATCTTTTCATATAAAAACAATTATTGATTTCTATAATGTTATGTTCTCTTCAACATTTTGAAGAACATGGCTATATTTAGATTTGATACCTGGTACATCAAATCTGGTGTCTAGATCTGGTCCTCGCCAATGCACACTTCTTACGACGGGTGTCACTAGTGGAACAGGAACTGCTTACCCATCCGGAGCACATGAGTTCACCCCCAGTTTTTAGTTGGGTTCGTGTTACTCGATCTTTAGTTTTATATGTATGTTTTGTAGATCGTTGTTTGTCCTTTTGTACTCTTTCTCTTGGCCATTGTGTTGTCTGTTCATCTTCGATATACGGATTCTGACTGCCCCTTAGGTATCTTCAAACTCTTCTTACGGAGTAAAATCAAAGGTCAGATTCATTTTCGAGTTTACTTGTCTTACCCATTGTCATCAAGTCATAGTACACAAGGGAGATAAACTGATTTAAGTGTCTAATAGAGTAACATTGTTCTGCTTCGGTTGATAGAGTCTGAAGTCTCTTTATAGGGGCTTGTTCAAAGATCAAAGAGCGAGGTTAGACACATATTTTTATTGGTTGTGGTTTTTTTTAAACGTCGAAACAACTTTTAGACAACCAACTTTTTTTTTTATTAAAATTGTGAACACTAAGTATGAAGAACGATTGTGAACACGATTGTGAACACTAAGTATGAAGAACGATTATCTATGAATAACTATGATTGACAAAAATGGATTTGCAAAATATATATATCAATCAAATGTCTAAAAAGGACAATGAATAATCATGCATGTTTACTTGTTTCTAAAATGAAAACCCACTCATTTTCAATAGACTCAGAAATTGAACAAACACACATTTACTGAGTAAATAACAATCCATACTGAATGATCATTAACTAGTAGGGGATTATATAGTTAAGTAGTTTTTTATTTTATCAATGGTAAGAATATTTTTAATATTTTTTTCTGTAAATTCTGCACTAAATACGTTTGTGGCAAAAACATTTCAATTCTGTACAATACTAGCTGCGGAACCGTAGCCCTTTCTGGTCCTTTTTTTTTTT
>MJUT01014531.1:36527-49832 GCA_002080005.1 Gigantidas platifrons | reverse complement strand
AAACCCAATCATCCACAAAAACCGCCCTATTATTATATTGGAAAACGACTTGGTCAAATTCTACACTCTAGACTTCGTATGCATTGCAGCTCTTTAAACCAGCATCTTTACTCAACAAATATTGTTGACTCCCCGTTTTGTCAATGTGGTGCTATTGAAACAACTGAACATTATTTGTTATACTGCCCTCTCTACAACGTACACAGACAGCTTTTTATTGAGCCCTTTTATGACGATCCTCTGATTTCATATGATCACTATCTTTTTGGATCACCCGAGTTCAGTTACGAACAAAACGTTGAAATTTTCTTGGCAGTGCAATCCTTTATTATTAACTCGAAACGATTTAACAGAAATTAAAGTTGTCAATTGAACCCACGACTTGTCTTTTGACATATGACACAAACAGTGCATGTGCTCACTTTATTATTTTTTCTTTATATCATATTTCTTTTCATTATTTAATTTCACATATAACTGTATATTATTATATCAATTTTAATTTGTTTTAATTATTATATTAATTCATTATAATTTCTACCATTTGAGCATATATTCTGCTTTGTAAATTTAATTTCTTCAGGAAACGGATTAATATAAGTTTTGTAACTTGTTTCCGAATCCTATTAATGATTCATCTGAATAATTTGTACATATTCATGCTTGTATTGTATTATTGAATTACTTAATAAAATATGTTTACAAACACAGGATGTATTTGATCGATGATAAACCGTTCAATCGACATATTCCACCAGCTTTGAAAGATACAAGGTCGCCAAATGTTAAGCATGGGTATTATAAGACCATCACAACCACTCATAGTCCAGCGGTGGAACAGGAACTGCTTACCCTTCCGGAGCACCCGAGTTCAGCCCGTCCTAGGTTTTTAATGGGGTTCGTGTTGTTCGATCTTTAATTTTTTGTGTATTGCTTTGTAGATCGTTATTTGTCCTTTTTCTTTTGGCTATTGTGTTGTCTGTCCTTCTTCGATTTACGGATTCTGATTACCACTTCTCGGCTAACCTGTTTAGACCCATTGTTTCCAAAGACTATCAAATGAATTGACTTTCCCATTTTTTGAGTATGGGATTATCTGATGAAAAATTACAAAAATGCGTTGTGAGCACTAAGTAGATATATACCTTTTTAATGCATGTGTACTAATGACGATTTATCAAGGATTTCAGCAATGTCTAGAAGTCATTATCAGATTTTATGCCTACACCAAAGAAAGTGGAAACGAAACCAAATATATAGTCGTGTTAGCTAAAATTTTATAATTATGCATTTGATGAACGTAAGCAACGACTGATGACTGCACCAATATTAAGTTATATGCATAGCACACAACCGTACATATCTATTTATTCATCCCGAGAAAATACATACTTTAGATGTTGACTGTTCAAGTTAAATCTTCATCCTCCTGGTGCAATAGAGATTGTACAACAATTAATTCAGAACATTCCTGTTCTTGTTATTAGACATCTCGTGGACCTTTTAAAGGATCTCAATCGTCGTCGTGAGATTTAGTGGTCGTAGTGGTCGTAGTACAAATCAAAATCAAAATCAAAAAGTTTTATTTAAAGTCGGTACAATTTATAACAGCACAACATAAGCTCTCAAGAGCTTTTCAAACCGACATGCATAATAAAATTACATAATACAGCACAATAAAACATGACATGCAATATAAATACATATATCCAGATGATATTTATGCATACGTTTCTGTCTTGACCTCTGGACACCTACAGCCAGTGCACATGTGGCAAGTGCCTCGCTGCGCACTAACGAATAGAATCAGAAGTCAATACAGAAAATAGATGCCCACATTTATAGCATACATTACACATTCATGCAAATTATAAGCAGTACATTAGCATAACATTAACATTACGTTTAATAAATTTACCCACTTAGCTGTGAACTTCAAGTTACTGTATATATCATATCTACTCCAAAAAAAATTGTATTGCCCATTAATTTACGGTTTGTCGCAATTATTTTTTTTATTATCATTATTATTATTTTTTATTTATTTATTTTTATTTATTTCATTTTATTTTTATTTTTATTTTTATTTTTTTGCATTGTAACAGAAAAATGTTATTTAAATGTGAAAGAACCATTCAATAAATGGAAACAGTAGGCGCGTACTAATTCCGGGTTTACTTTTCGTATATGTCCCCGTTTCAGTTTTAATTTTAAGTGAATAGAATGACTTCCTGTTTCGAAATTATTTTCCTGTTTTATTTTTAACCGATGAACAAGTGAAGATATCTAAAGAATATGGGTCTCTTTGGTAAATCAAATGAAAAATCGCCAAAGGATATGGTAATTAAAACGATATTTTTATGCTGTCAACGCTATGTAACTTGTACTGTTATACCAGGGAATTTAATTCAATAATTTTGTTTTGTTTACGTTTGATTCAAGTGTTTCACCTTCAGATTAAATTAATACCGGCGGTATCATTATTTCGATTGTGTTCTTTACGTTATCCTCTACAATTGTCAAATGTTATACAGAATTTGGATTCGAGAAATAATGCATACGACTACATGACTCAAAATCATGTAAATGAGATATGGTAACTAACGACAGTGTTCTGACAGTGAGTCATTAGTCCTACAGTAATTTTCCATGCAGTCATTGGATGTCTTTCTGTTCTGCCAATCTAATTAAGATTAGATGTTGGTTGTATCTTTTTTATTATTTTTTTCTTTAGCGATACTGATTTTAACCACGGGTTGGCACTTTATGCCAAATTGTTTACCACGAGCGAAAGCGAGGGCTAAAATATCGGCATAAAGGGTCAACCCGTGGTAAAATCAATATATATTAAAGCCCCCCATGAATTATATCTATTCTAATAGGATAAATGCAGTATTTATTTTTATATAACAGCCAAAACAAATTATGACGTTGCCAATTAGCTGATATACACATATTTTACCACGGGTTTGGACCCAAAGCGTTTGAAGGACGTCATATTAGAATATTTGTCATAAAGGGCCAACCCGTGGTAAAGTCAATATATATTCAAACCCCCATGAATTACAATGTATTTCTTAAATATAACTGTACATGTGTTGTAAATGATTGGACAGTCAAAGATGAATGTGTGAGTTCGATTCCCACTCATGATGATGTGTACTCAATACAACTGTATGTGATAAAGTTTGTCAGTGACTTGTGACAGGTCATGGGGTGCTCTGTATTCCTCCACCAATAAAACTGACTGCCATGATATCGCTGAAATACTGTTGAAATGGACATTAAATACTATCCCCCCTGAGGGGATTTTGTTAGATTAAAAAAAAGATATAAAGATACAACAAACATCTAATTTTAATTAAATTGTCTTTATTGCATGCATTGTTGCCCTGACAAAGGATAAGAATATATTTTTCTTATGCCACGCAGAACAGTTTTTAAAAATGGCAAAGCTAGAGAATGTTACCAAGAAAAGATGATTTGTAATTTTGTATTACTAATGCAAAATGTTATATAAATAATGAATATAATGTTGTTGATTTTGCTGATTTTTTTTCTAGATATTTTTTACAAGGAGTACATTCAAAATTTTAAAATATTTTTTATATAATTTTCATCAGTGAGCATGACAAGTATAGTATGGTATTCTGAATAATCAAATTTGTATTGACAATCTGTACAATACAAAGGATATAAACTTAAATTTAAGATTGCAGTATAACAGTAGATAATGCAGTACATTTATCTGTATTTTACTATGTATTTCAGGTGAATGAATGGACTCACAAATTACGGAAAGAAGGTTTCAACATTGACAGACAAATAAAAGGTATTTAAGCCAGAAATGAGAAAATTAGTTTGATTGGTTGATTGATTGATTTTTGGTGTTTTAATGCCACTTTCAGCAATATTTCAGCTACAGTATATCATGGTGACCAGTTTTAGTGGTGGAAGAAGCCGAAGTACCAGGAGAGAACCACCGACCAAGGGCAAGCAACTGGTAAACTTTATCACTTGCGGCTGCGAGTCGAGTGCACCCTTTTTAGTAATTTACAAAGCCGGGCTGTTTGATTGGTGTTTAATGCCAACTTTAGCAGTATATCAGGGAAATTGTTTTGAATATCAACTACTAGTAGCATATATTTTGAAATACTTCCAAAAGTTATTATTAAAGGTTGGTTGGTTTATGGTGTTTTACACCACTTTAAATAATACTGTATTTCAGTTATTAACTTATATTGTGGTGGTCAGTTTTATTTGTGGAGGAAACCAGAGAAAACCAGACATCTGTCACAAGTCACTGACAATCTTTATCACTTAATGTTGTATTGAGTACACCTCGCTATTATGAATGGGGTACGAACTCACAACTTTAGTGGTGATAGGCGCTGATTGCACAGGTAGTTGTAAATCCAACTACCATTCGATCACGACCACGACGGCTCCGTTATTATTAAAAGAAAAAACTTGACATAATGAACCTGTAAATACTCATCTTTTTGATTCTCTTAAAAGAATCAGTTCAGCCTCAGGATGAGTATTATACAGAAGAATTCAGAAATTTATGTTTCTATTGTAATCAGTAACTGAAAACAAAAGTGGATGTGTGTGTACTATATACAACTGTTTTTATGTTATGCATTAGCATTAATTTTGTGTCTCATCTCTTTTTGATATTTATGATCATGGGAAAAGTTAACAATTTGTTGGCTAATTTCTCATATTTCTTCTTTATGTTAAGCCATACAAAGAGAAGAGGAAAAAACAAAGAGACAAATAAAAGATGCTGCTAAAAAAGGAGAGAAATCTGCTTGTAAAATTCTAGCAACAGAAATTGTCAAATCAAGAAAGGTTGTCAACAAACTTTATGCTTCCAAGGCACACATGAATTCTGTATCTATGAATATGAAGAACCAGTTAGGTAATAATATTAAGTTATTTATACTAGTGATAGTCTTTTATCATGCCATCCTTACACAGGGATTCAGCCAGGATTTTGAGACCATTAGTCACTTTTGCGGATCAGATTTTTTTTTAAATTATGAATAAACAAGAATATATTATAATTAGTGATGGGGAATCGGAAAATTTTCATAATCGATTATCGGCAATAATCGGAAGGGCATAATCGATTATTAATCAATTATTAATCGGAAAATAGTTAAGTCTTATCAGAGCATTAATATATTTCAGTTATTGTTGTATATTGTAACTACTAAACTGAATATAACTTTTAATGTGTTTTCATGTGCCAAAAACCGACCAAAGTCATATTATTTAAATGTCAAACTAAAGCCTACATTTAAAAGTTCATACACACAGAAGATTAAGAGAATGAAGTCAATTTGTGATGCACGAAAAACATTGATATGCACATAAAACTTGAGTGTTTACTTGGCAATTCAAAAAAATTTTATGTTGCAGAAAAACATTGTCAAACATTTTTTTTTAAATACAGTGAACATGGTAAAACAAAATTCAAACAACATGGATTGGAAACCAAATTAGAAACAGAGTAGAACCTAGCATTTTCAGTTTATGTCACCATATACATGTAAGCAATATTTCAGGAATCTACCAATATCAATTTTTTGGTTCAAAATCACAAGGAGGACAATGTTTTTTGGACTTGGCCTACACCTTTTTTTATTAACTATTTCCAGGGCTCACCACACATAGTAAAAACAGGGCGACTTGACTTCTCTCTCTCTTGACTTAAGGGCGAAGTGAGGGAAAAGCTAGGAGACTTCCGAAAATCGATGCAAATTTTAACGTTTCTTTCCCTACTACCGCATGTTCCCCTACCTTTCACAAAACGAACATGCTGCACAATGATCATAAAAAGAATGCAATTAACAAGTTTGGAATAAAATATTCAACATCAAATCCTGTATGGGTCAAATTTCAGGAACATGGGAGCTCCTTTTATGTGAATATTGAAGAAAAAGCATGATTATTGGTGAGCGCGGTATTTGTCCATACAAACTCAATACTCTTTCAGATAATCCTGGTAAACTTAAATACATTATGGCAAGTTTGTGATTCAAGCCGTTCTTTGCTTCAGCCATTTCGACTTTGATTAACGTAATTTCGAATACAGATACCGGAAACGGAACCAAAAATCCGGAATCGGCGATGTCGGCGATTTTCGATTATTGATTTTGGAATCGATTATGAGCATCGTTGCCACTCAAACGACCGTTAATCGATCATCGGCGATAATCGTTCCATCACTAATTATAATAAGCTTAAAATCTTATAATCAGTTACTTTGCCTTATTGGTTAGTATTATATATATATACATATGTAAGTAATGGAGATTGAAAAGCTATGAAAACCTCCTAGGATGGGAACATACTCTGCAAATTAGCAACCAACTGATAAAACATAACATTGCCACAATTTTGATCTAATACCACACAATTTGTACCCCCTCCCCTTTTTTGAAATATTACTATGGTTTGGTTCAATACCACACAAATTGTAATAAACCCCTCCCCCACCCTTTTTGAAATGTTATTGTGCTTTAATCTAATACCACAACAATTGCAATAACTCATATTTGTGTAGTCTTCAGCAGAAAAAAAATATGTTCTCCAATGGTCCAACTTCTATATATAGATTCTTTGTAGGTAATGAAAATATAGAACAAACGTCAAAAACTGAAGCAAGTTGTAAAATAAATTATTATTTCTCAGACCTCATAATCAAATTGCAACAATTGGAATAAAAATACTGTAGTTATTTTTTTTTAATTGCAGACAGTGTCTGTTTGTAAATAGTTCTATAAATAGAACGCAATTGTTACCCAGATGCAGGTCGATAACAATCTGGATTGTGAACTTCTATTGATCGCGCCATTTTAAAGTTTATAACTTTTTGAGAAAATCACTTTCAAAATACTTAATGGATACGATAGATTGCAATAAACATGATATCGACAATTTCATAAATGAAACGTGACAAAATATAGTTCGTTATATGGCGGACATTGTGACGAATCATGCAATGAATGACGATTACAAAATTATTATGTCCACTTTAAATACATTTGTGTATCATATTAAATATGATACATATATGTTCCAGACCATACGCGTACGGTCCGGACCGTATGCGTATTTTTTCAAAATACCTATACGGTCGGACCGTACGCGTACCGTCTGCCTAGTTTTAAGAGATTATCGAGGCTTCAAAAATATTTTACAGATTAACGTTATTCGAATCTAAAACATATTTTTTAAAAAAGTTAATTATCGCAATTGTACAATTTAGAAATAAATTTAATTTAATCTACTAGTATTACAAACTTACATGTCCTGAATTTAGCATGTTCGTAATAAGTGAATTCTGCTCACTCGCAGTTAACAAAATAGTTTAAAATTGAATAAAGTTATCAAAACCACCAAATCAACTGTTTACTCGTGGGAAGGCCGAGAGAATTACTAATGTTTTAATGATGAGAAAATACAATAAGAAAGTGTCAACGTCTAATGCGAAAATTGAAAAAGGTAGTTTTGTAACCGTAAGAATACCTATTGTTGATAGGGCATCTGGTTTATAGATATTCGACTTTAAATAAAACTTATTTGATTTGGTGATCTACCACGATTATTGTGTAGGGTTGATGATATTATTGGTAAAAAAGATGCAAGTTTGTACAAATTATCATGTGAATTTGGTGTGTTAAATTCATTTTATAATGATATGGGTGATATAGAACTTTTGACACGTAAAGTTGAAACTTCGCATTGGAAAAAAGAAGAAATTTCTCTGCATGCTGCTGCAAAACAAGCAAGTTTTTCTCTTGCAAGCAAAAGATGTAAATGTAAGGGAACATGCATGAACAAAACATGTAAGTGTGAAAGTCTGGCGTTCCTTGCAGCAGCAAGTGTCACTCTGGGCATGCATGCGAAAATGTGATTCAGGTAGACAATTAAAATTGCATTATAGCTCAAAAACTGTTCACTTTTCATGAGGTGATGGTGTTTTGTTTAAAGTAATCATAATTATGATAAATGTAATTTGTAAAACTCAATAAATGTTTGTATTGAAAAAAACCCATATGGTCTAAATACCCGTATGGTCCAGCTCGTACTAGACCGTATGAGTATACTCCTACGGTCGGACCGTATGAGTATACTCCTACAGTCGGACCGTACGAGTATACTCATACGGTCTGGACCGTACGCGTACGGTCCAAATACGCGTATGGTCTGGAACATACACATGTACTGTGGCATTTTGAGTACATGTCATAAACTTAAAAAAAATCATTATGGTTGATTGAATTCTTTGTCCAGGTAAATCAATCCAGGTGAGATCAAAGATTATGCTATCAAAACAAAACAAAAATTTTATAATCCGTTGATTGGCTTGTAACATGTAATAAAATTGTCATTGTTGTGAATAATTAGTTTTAATCAGCAAATGAAGAAGAAGAATGGATTTTTACAAACATTTTTCTACAATTTTTTGAAAATTCAAGTGACGAATTGGGTACGGGAAATACTCGTCACTTTCGAAAATCAATCGTCAATTACGAAAGTGACGAGCGCTAGCTGAATCACTGCTTACAGTGTATGAAATTTCACACACTGTTCTTAAAACATACCTTATTTTAACCATACTTAGAAATTTGTTTGTAGATTTTTCTAAATATATTCAGAAAATCTTTTTAATGGATCAGATATGACTTTTTTTAATTAGTAAGAAATGAAAAGGATGTAAATGAACGTAACATGAGAGTCTACCCAACATTATACTTAGACATAAATTAAGTAAACGAACTACACTTTTATTGCTGTTCTACATTTCATAGTGACTGTAGAGTCTTCAACATTGATAATAACTTATACCCTAAAGTGAGTATGAAACGGCCTCTAGCTTGTATGTAAGGCCATACATATAATATTTGTGGTTTGCTGTTACCCGACCAACCCACTAAAGCTGCCCTACTCATAAAATATTATGCAAGGACTTGATTGTAATTTCAATAATAGAGCAAAAATTAAAATATTATTTCAAAGCACAAAATTCAGTGGTCTATGTTGGTGATAGTACTGTGGTGTCCAGTCACAAAAAAGAGAGTTGATTTGTATCACAGTACTTATTAACCCTAGCCATGCGGGTCCCATCATATGACGGTTTTGACGTTATCGTTCTCAGTGCGGATACCGTCATATGATGGTTTGTACCTGGAATTTGATCACCTCGTTTCAGAGGCTTATAGAGTTGAAATAAAGACTTGAAATGAATCTCTGAACAATAAAAGTTGTGGACTGAATGTTATTCCCTTGTAATTACCGAGTGTAACACATCCAGAAAGCTTTATATTTTATTTTTAAACAATTAAGGAATATTTGAAATTGTTGAACAGGTTATACGATATAACCTGGTTTGGGTCAGTTTACGCTTAATAAACCGTGATGCGGTTTATGAAAAGCGTAAACTGACCCAAACCAGGTTATGCAAGTATAACCTGTTCAACAATTTCAAATATTCCTTATAATTTAATTTTTACAACTAAATTTAATGATTCCTCGATTTTAATTAAGATTATTTCATGTCATTATTTGAATTTATCGTTGGCGGATGAACACGTTGGTGACGTCACAATACCAACCCAGGTTATCGAGTATAGCCAAAAGCTTCTCCAGGCGGATTAGCCAATCAGATTGAAATATTCAAATCAAATTAAATTATATGTAAATAAACATCGTGACGTAACGAGTCTAAAAATATACGTGGGAATTCTGTTTAATTATTTGTTGTTCCTGGTAAATTATAGTCTATGACATGGTTAATATAGATAAAAAAAGGTTCCTTTTTTATTATAACAGCTTCGAATAAAGTAAAATATTTGACTGCATTAAAATAATTGCAAATAAGTAGGAGCACACCATATTTTTATTCCCGCGGAAATATCCTGCCTTTCATTGGTTGTCTAAAAATAGTTTATTTATTAATTATGGATACAATTTTATTATTAATTATCCCAAAATTTAATTATTCTTAAGAATCTAAAAATATGTTATTTGGAAACCTATTTCCCTTTTAAAAAGAGCACTGAATGCCGCTTTCGTTTCATGGTAAAATCGGAAATTCAATCAAAGTGCGAGAGGTGCCGAAAGAACGTAAACAAATTGGACTCACAGACAGAGTGAAATAATGATTGCTAACATTTGAAATAAACTATTTTTTTGGTAATTTTTACTAATGAGTATGACTTTATGATACTCCATATTTAATTTTTAAGCGATCGTTCATATCAGACTGAGTTGTCATGTCTCTGTTTGCTTAAAAAAATCAACTACAACTTGCAAGATTTTAGCGGAAGAAAAACACAGATGTTTTAACGTCTTCTGCTTTATTCCCTTTCTCCATTATACTGAGTCATTCCTTCGTCTTTTCAAGCATTAAATAAATAGAATGTATCGTATTGAACATCTCTAAGTCTCTACTTTATTACCTGAAACGTTAACTGACTAGAATTAAATTAGAAAAAGGGTGGGGGGAGCTAAACTTTTTTTTGTGCTGACGAGATCGACAACATGGCTTCTGGTAATGACCAAATTATTCATGGAATATTTGCTGATAATGACAGTGTAAATGAAGATGAATTTGAAGGTTTTGGCCCTGATGATATTTATATTGATTTGAATAATGAAAACTCTAGGACAGACTTATTTGACTCTGAAAAATGGGGTGTAGGCATCAGACAGGACCAGGAACCATTACTTTTTCCACAGATCCTTGAAAAAGAGTTCCATTACTAGAAACCACAACAGTTTCTGATTATTTTAACATATTTATGAAAATATGGGTATATTTGGGTAAAAAGTCACACTGGTGTCACAGCCATGCTACAGCAACTCCAATGGCAGTCACTACAAAGCAGACGAGCATATGCTCAGACAGTGATGATGTACCGCATAGTGTACAACCTTGTTGATATATCAGCGGAACACCACCTCAACCACACCTCTCTTCGAACCAGAGGCCATTCACTACGATTCCTGGTACCACACACAAGAACTACAGTGTACAGAACATCATTCTTCCCACAAACCATACGCCTCTGGAACCAACTACCTGGAAGTGTGGTGAAAGCAGACACCCTAGACAGCTTCAAGGCTCAGCTGTCTAGGGCAACTCTCATCTAAATTTTCAACTGTTTTTATCTTTTTAACCTGCACTGTACATAGACGTCACCCCCACCCAAAAGTGCGAGAATACTTTATTGGTTATGCACTATACCCGAAAGAAGAAGAAGATGACGACTTTGAAGAGATTGCTACTGAGACAAATCGGTATGCTGAACAATATTTTGAAAATAATCAAAACCGTGGCACATTTTCAAGATTTAGAAAATGGCAAAACACTTGTGCATCAGAAATAAAACGCTACATTGCACTTATTATGGCTATGGGGATAATTTCACAATCTGACATCAATGAATACTTGAGCACAAATGTGGTAACCTCCATTCCATTTTTTCCAGCAACTATGTCAAGATATCGTTTTCTGTTAATTACACCATTTCTTCATCTGGCAAATAATGATGACTTCATTCCCCGTGAAAACCCTGGACATAATTATATAACCCACTATTTAAACTCGGACCTATTTTCAAACTACGATATCTCGTTTCAAATCTGCCTACACCTCCCATCAAAACATTTCATTAGACGAAGGAATGATTCCGTGGAAAGGGAACTCTTCGTGTTTACAGTCCTGATAAACATGTGAAATATGGTATAAAGGCATACATGTTGGTGTATATGGTTTCAGATTCTTCCAATGGCTATGTTTCAAAATTTAAACTGTACAACACATTGGAAAGTCTTTAACAGGTCATAGCTTTAATGGGGCCATGTATGATCTAGCCATGGACATGATGGGAGGTAACTGGTTTCTTTAACAAAGGTTATAGTCTGTATTGTGATAATTACTATACATCACCACAACTCTTTTGGGATCTATTTCAATTGGGAACATATTCGACAAAATTGTCGGGGGATACCTCAAACATTAAAAGACAACCAACTCCGAAATNGTGGTGATATATTCGTTATGAAAAATGGTCCATTAGAATGTTACAAATATCTTGATAGCAAACCAGTTAATATGCTTTCAACAAAACATGGGTCTAGTCTATAAACCACTTCCAGAAGAAATCCAATTACAAATGAAATTATTCATAAACCAAATGTAGTTACAAATTATAATAAGTACATGGGTGGGGTTGGTAGATCTGACCAAATGATTTCTTACACAAACAATGTAGTCAAATCATTCAAGTGGTGGAAAAATGAATTTTAGGAAATAATACCCTTGGTTGGTTTGGTTTGGTTTGTGGTGTTAGATGCCATTTTCAACAATATTCCAGTAATATCGTGGCGGTCAGTTTTATTGATGGAGGGTACCGGGAGAAAACCACCAACCTATGGCAAGCTACAGACAAACTTTACCACATAATCATAATGTTGTATCGAGTACACCTCACCATGAACAGGGTTCAAACTCACAACAGTAGGTGGTGATAGGCATACCATACGTTCATGACCACCCCTTCTAAAAATTTGGTTTATGGTGTTTAATGCCACTTTCAACAATATTTCAGTTATATCATGGCAGACAGCTTTATTGGTGGAGGAAACCAGAGTAACCGGAGGATACCAAGTCACTGACAAACTTTATCACATAATGTTGTATCGAATGAATTTTGACGGCCCCCAAAAATTAGAAAATCGAACAAATTGATAATAAATGTTCTATAAATGAGACTATAACTAATATAACCACATAATTCCAATTAATGTAAATGGAAATTATAATGTTGTCAACAAATAAGGGTATTCTGGTAATAACAAAATTACTGAACACAAAGGCACTGGTCTGAAGGGAAAGGCATAAAACCATCGTCCATAAACAGACCAAATCGAAAATCCACAAGCAGGAAACTGTAATGGCGCTGACTTGGTACAGGCTTTTCCAATGGAAAAGGTGGGTTGAATTGGTTTTTTCCTTGCCAAACTTCCTGCTTCCACTATGTTTATAATGTTTCAGTTGTAACAATGAAGAGTAGTATTATCAACATTACAAGTATGACATAGGTCAATATCATAATGATGCTAATTTAAACGGTTACCAAAGGAAAAATCTTTCCTATTAGTTTCTTAAATGTATCTAATAATATATTTGCTCATTGTCTTATATATATTTATGTATATACCTTCAAAAACTATTACATATAAAAATCTTCAGTACATTGTAAATGCAATTAGTGCACTAATTAT
>MJUT01014531.1:25616-36183 GCA_002080005.1 Gigantidas platifrons | reverse complement strand
TTTGATGTCATTTTATCCCCGTTGTGAAAATTAAAACAACATTTGATTAGTTAAATGGCTAGTTACACCCGGTAATATGGGTTTTTATGCCAAGGATTTTAACCAATCAAAAGTCGTTATAATTTTCAAGCCATGGATAATATAAAACATCTGGGTAGTAAATTAATGAAATGTGTAATCAAGCTCTTTAAAACATTTTTTTAACATTCCTGATGTTTTTTTAATTCTTGCTTTAAAATAATAAACAAAAATGGGCTTGATTTGAAAAATTTTCATTTTTCACCAAAAAAAATTGGGGGAGGGGATATGTTACCATGGCAACCATGATAATATGTGTAAAACATTTTTTATAACATTCTTGATATTTTGTTCAATTCATGCTTTAAAAAGAATGGGCTTTATTTGAAAAATTTCATTTTTCACAAAAAATGGGGGGAGGGGTTTATGTTGCCATGGCAACCATAATAATATGCATAAAGCAATTGTCGAACATTCCTGATATATTTTGTATAATTCTTGCTTTTAAAAATAATTTGAAAAATTTTCATTTTTCACAAAAATTTGGAAAAAATGTTGCAATGGCAACCATGATAATAGTGTAAAACATTTTTTGAACATTCCTGATATCTTTTTTTAATTCTTGCTTTAAAGGTAATAATAATAAAAAAAAAAATGGGCTTGATTTGAAAAAAAAATCATTTTTCACAAATATTTGGGGAGGAAAATATGTTGCCATGGCAACCATGATATGTGTAAAACATTTTATGAACATTCCTGATTTTTTTTTAGATTCTTGCTTTAAAAATAAATCTTAAAAAATGGGATTTATTTGAAAAAATATCATATTTCACAAAAATCTAGGGGGAAAATATGTTGCCATGGCAACCATGATAAAATGGGTCTCCAAAGTTTTGAAATTTAAAGTATAATCAACTAACATCATTTCCTGTAAATACATTGTATTGAAGTAATTTCTACAAGAATTTTAACTACAGAGCAAAAACAAAAAAAATGCTAAATTTTGTGATATTTCTTCAAAACAATCAGCATACAGGTAATATCTTGTCTATACAATTCAGCATGGTAGGGGTTAATTGTCATAAATACATCACAAACAATACAACAACAGATGCATTTAAAGAGGACCTCTCACATAAGATGCTCCTCAACACCTTCCTATACCTCCAATAATAATATACTTTGTTTTTATCTTATAGTAAATAATTAAAACTTTAAAAAAAATATGCAATAAATGAAAAATTGTAGAATTATAAATATATATTCAAATGTTTATATATATATATAGATTTATTTTTATGTTACATACAGATCCTGGATCGTTTAAGTTAACAGATATTTCGTATCGTTTGCATTTTCGTTCGTTTCGTTTGCATGTATCGTTTTTTTGTTCGTTTGCATTTCGTTCGTTTCGTGTATCGTTCGTTTCGTTCATCAGTTTAATTAGACGAACGCAAGAAACGTATACCAGACTGGACTATTTTATTAATTGTTTTAAGGGAAAACATATTTAATAAATGCATTTTTTCTATAATTTACTCTACAGACAAATAAACAAGAAATCATCTACATGTGTAACATGTATGTAAGCAAATTCCTCTGGCAGTTTCACCTGGGAAATACATGCACTGCAGGTGTGAAATGTTAACTCTTAATTTCATTCTAATTAACAATTATATGACCTTTTGAAGCCACACACCTCTCGGACAGCTTGACCGGGAAAATAACTGATACACCTACATGTATGTCTGGTTGTCAATACAGAATCCGAATAATTATATAAATATAAATTCTGTATAATTATATAATTATATAAATATAAAGTCATATTTGGAAGTCAAATATATGAGAGTTAAAATTTAATCATAAATATAATTATTAAACACATTGATAACATAAACTATTTAATATTAATTGTATTATCCTATTACTTTACTGACTAATTTATCATTCATATACATGTATATCAATTGCGTATAAAATATAAGATTAGTTTATCACATCAATTTGCACAAAAGTCATTCAAATAAACACGATACTATATTGTACTTCTTTAGAACATAGTTTGTTTCATTTCGTTCGTTCGTGTATCGTGCGTTTTTCGTATCGTTTGTGTGAAGCGTTCGTTCGTTTCGTTTGCGTTTTTCGTTTGTTTGCATTTGGTGCGTATTGTAAACTTATACGATCCATGATCTGTACCAGATATGCGCCAGAAAATCATCTTCATTATGTTGAAGGTTTTCCGTAAACGAAGAAGAAAAAAAGAAGAAGTAGTCTTTAGTAGAAAATAAAATGTTGAAGCATGCAAAAACATAAATATTGAAAAGAAATAATTCAGTGATCTATGGCTGCGTCAGCCTTTAGGCACAGGATAAGTGTAAAAAGTTATTGAGGCATAGAAAACTTTGACCTTAATTATATATTATATTGTGTATAAATATTGGATTTATTGGGAACAGGACAAAAGCCCCCTAATATATCACCATCAATATAAAAAAAATGTATAATAACAAAAAACTAACTTTGACTTTTCATCATTATTGGAGGGCTTTTTGTCAGGAGGCTTTTGTCTGGGGGCTTTTGTCCTAGACCCTATAAATATATATGTGTTATTGTTAGATTAAAGAAGTATTTATATACTAAAATTGATTAGAAATATCAGCAAATAATAACAGAGAATAATTGCTCACCATCAAGGCATATAGTCATCATGTGATAATCGAGCAAATTTCATAAAACATTTGTTTTAGTGAGTTGTTAGCCAGCCCCACATATTTTAAGGACAAATTATTCTCTACATATTTGAATTAATTGGACAGATATAACTTATAAGTACTATTTTAATTTAGAGGAGGTTTGACTGTACTAACAAGAATTTATTTACAGCGACATTAAGGATAGCTGGTGCCCTAGAGAAAAGTACAGTTGTAATGAAGAGTATGCAGGCATTAGTAAAGCTACCAGAAATACAACAGACCATGATGGAAATGTCCAAAGAAATGATGAAGGTAGTTTTAATGAGGCTCTAGATGGGGTTTTTGTGGCCTTCAGTATTGTAGAATATTCCTGTACTTTTTTGTATTGTAATTTTAATGAATGCTTGAATTATAATCAACCAATGAACTAAATGATCATTATCAGTTTTTTTTCAGAAATGTATCTGACATCCTACTAATAAAGGTTCTATATTAAGAAAAATATATAAAATAGATCTATATTGTCGGAAAATATAAAATTTATTTATACAAGCTTTACAAATAGGTAAAGGTTTTCTGAATTGTTTCACAGTGAGTGCAAATATATTTAGGAGATAACAGTATTGTATTTGAAAATTTCATGGCATCAATTGGAGATTTGATGGTCGCAAATTGAGTTTACTGGCGACACGATAGCGGAGCCAGTAAACGGATTTTTGCGACCATCAAATCTCCAATTGATGCTGTGAAATTTTCAAATACAACTCAGTTATCTCCATTCTATTAAATGTAATCATATGTATTTAGACCAAGTTTGACAAAACAAGATAATAATGTCTTGATTATCTAAAATCAACAAGCAAATTTTAGTTGTATAGTAATGCATTGTAATAACTGTCTTCTTAATACAACTGGTCCAGTAACCCGGCATGGGTAGAAACTACTGTTTGATTGAATTTATTGTATATATGTCATACAGTGATACATAGAAAGTTGCAAAATGTTGTTTATATGAAAAAAAAATTGATGTTTATAAAAAAAAAACAATGGGGAAGTGGGGGGGTTGGCAACATATGTACCTGTCCACACGTACCTGTGGTTTAAACTACATAATTGAAAATGGGATCAGACTTACAAAATTTAATGTTGTGTGTTTTTGAATGATTCATGTATAATTGAATGTTCTCTAAATAGATGATGCCATGATACAGCTGAGTTGGTGTTAAACAACAATCACTCACTTTCTCCCTAAATAGATGATATACTTGGAAATAAGCGGAAATGCTTTAATGGGTTATCCTTGGAAGGATATCAACTTAAAGTGCATTTTAACCTTGATACATTGTTTTATATAATTTTATATTTGTATATTTTTAANACACGTACCTGTGGTTTAAACTACATAATTGAAAATGGGATCAGACTTACAAAATTTAATGTTGTGTGTTTTTGAATGATTCATGTATAATTGAATGTTCTCTAAATAGATGACGCCATGATACAGCTGAGTTGGTGTTAAACAACAATCACTCACTTTCTCCCTAAATAGATGATATACTTATATATAATATAACTATTCTCTTCATTCCAAACATCAAAAATAAATCATGAGTAACCAAATAACAGTAATTCTGATTCACGAGTCATTCATTTTTGAATAATTATACTGTTCAGTATTTCATTGTCATCTTTGTGATAAAAACACCTATTTCCAATTAAATTCCAGATTTGTATGTTATTTTTTTCCAGGCAGGAATTCTTGAAGAAATGTTAGAAGATACCATGGAAACATTAGATGAAGATGATATGGATGAGGAAGTTGATGATGAAGTTCAGAAAGTCTTAGATGAACTGACAACTGGTAAAGTTATTCTAAAGTTTTATTATATATCAGATAATAAGGTTCTCCTCCCTCAGGTGAACTTGCCCTTTTTATTTTTTTTTGCGATCCTGTTTAGGCCCTTTGGTTTACTTGCTCCCAAAACTTTTAAAATTATTTGGGTTTCCAACCTTTCTAGTTTTAGCATACCTGAAACGTGTTGTGCACACTTAATTTTATATTTCTATTTATAAGATCAAATGGTTTTATGAATTCATACATGTGATACATGTACTTAGAAAACACAAAATAAACTTCTCTTAACTAAGAGGAAGATATTTATAGAATCAAATCTATCCATGTGGTCTGTATTGAGCAGTCACCTGTATTAAAAGGTCACCTTTTTCTTGTTCTATCTTAGAAAATTTCATATGAATTGAATTTCTTTTAAGAGGTCACCTGTCTTAGAAAATCACTTTTTCTTTTTACTAAAGATGACCTCTTAATACAGGTTAGACTGTATTTACTTCGGATTATACATAAAATTATGAATTATAAGAGACAGATTACACTAGTGGTTTCCTGTGAAAATACAGAAGATTCTAAATGTAATGTACCATAAAGATCAACCCAGAGTTTTAGGGCCCATCATGGCTGTGTTCATATGGTAGTTGGATTAACAACTACCTATGCAATCAGTGCCTATCACCACTAAAGTTTAGAGTTAAAATCCAGTTCATGGCGAGGTGTACTGGATACAACATTATGTTATAAAGTTTGTCAGTGAATTACTACAGGCTGGTGGTTTTCTCCAAGTACTCCTGTTTTCTCCACCAATAAAACTTACTGCCACAATATAACTGATATATTGTTGAAAGTGGCATTAAGCACCATATAAACCAAACCATATCAACACAGAGTTAACATGTTATACTCGTCAATCGGAAACTGAAATCCAGAGGCTTGCAAACTTGATAAAAGTCATTTTCTCTATATCTGGAGTAAATTATTATGTACATTTTGTAGGAAAATTGGTTAATGCCCCTGATGCTGTCGCTGACACGTTACCAACACCTGCAGTGGAACCGGAGGGAGCCACCGCTATGACTGAAAGTGACGGTGAAGAAGATCTGACGAGTCGATTAGAAGCTTTAAAAAGTTAACATTAGTTGTGTGACTCTTTGTTATTGTGATATTTTTATACTTGTTGACATTATTTATTATACAGTGGTGGGGCAGTACAGTAGGACTGTGTATACAGTCATGTACGTTAGCACTGTCTGTACAGTACAGTCTGTTTGTCTGTATAACATATCCAGTGTAGTGCATATATTGGTATTTTTAGAAAATATTGAAATTTTGTTTTATGTTACACGTTCATTTGTAAAATTAACATTTTCATTATTATTGCTCCTAACTACCAATTTCTATACAGTGAAATCTGTCTAAGCGGAACCCTGAATAAACTGAAATCCTCAAACCATATGTAAATTGAAATCCTGTGTAGTCTGTATTTCAAATTTTGTCCCAGTATCTAAAATGTCCACATCCAGACATCTGTCTATTCTGAACACAAAAGTTGGTCCAGATGATTTTGATTTAAACATTTTGGCTGTTTTTGTTAATTTGTTTATATTTAATATTCTCCATTTCATTTCATGCACATTGTGGAAATAAAGCCTGATAATCACCAAAACAATATTGCTGCGGAACCAAGCTTACCTTTTAATTCTTTGAAAATACCCAATAAGTCGTCTAAAATAAAATGTTCTACCTTTAGTAGGGCACGGGTGGCTCAATGAGTTAGGTAGTTGGATTACCTAACAACTCATACAAACCTATCACCAATACGGCGTGGGTTCACGCCCGGCTTTGTAAATTACAAAAAAGGGGTGCACTCGACTCGTAGCCGCAAATGATAAAGTTTACCAGTTGCTTGCCCATGGTCGGTGTTTCTCTCCTGGTACTCCGGCTTCTTCCACCACTAAAACTGGTCGCCGTAATATAAACACCACAAATCAATCAATCAATCTACCTGTAGTGTATGATAAAAATCACAACGCATAAACCAATACATGTACCACGTTCCATGCATGTAAAAGACACGTTGCTGTAGTTCTTTAATGTGGAGATCAAAACCTCTGTCTATAGGCAATTCTACTGCCAATATTTGTTACAGCTGTTCAATAATATGGTTAATGTTTTGTTTTGTGAGGTTCACTTTCTTTACTTTTGCTTTTATAGATGGAGTCTATTTCTTAATTAATAATGTTGAATCATCTCCATCAGGTTGACTTCTTTATTGACTTTCTATACTGATTTCAGCAGTCTGTATCAGATGTCTTGACGACTTTTGATTTTTGTCTACAAGTATTGTAGGTGTATTGTGTTCTGTGACAAAATCTGCAAAAAACTCTTACTAAGTGTCTATTAAAGCTATATAAGTTAGAGAGTGTACTTTATTTTGTCTATGGTTGGCAATTCTCTCAAACTTTCCTTGGTATTAGTCATTTACATTTTGATATTGAGTTCCCATGTTTTTTTTGTTCTGTAGTGGTGTGTAGTTCCTTCTTAAATCACAAAGCGAGTGCTTAAATATGAAGTGATTGCCAAATCTGTGATGGTGAAGTCTTCAATACAAAAAAATGTACTGTAGTTTCGCACTGTTTTGAGATTGACTTGTACTGGTTGAAGGTTCTTGTGTCCTGAATATGTTCCCCAAAATCGTTCTTTTAAACTGTTCCTCATTTGTCAAATGTATTGTTTCTGACATTCGAATATTGCACTACTTGCACTTGAATTGCTATTGATGAGGGAAGTTATTGTGTGTGTACACTTAAACAGGATGTTTTTACATAAACAAACAAATATTACACAAGTGGTTTGATTGTCCCATATTTTGTTTTATTGTGCTGGTATCACTTCACGAGTTGTCTCCCCTTGGTTTTTGAGAGTTTATATCACTCTTCAGATAGGAGTTGTCTCAAGCTCAGTGTACTTTTGTGTGTGATTTTTATCTTTGATTTTGTCTTTATTTGGTTTCTGGGTTCTGATCCAAGATGTTGATTTTGTTTTCTAAAACTTTTTTTGAGTGGAGAGTTTCCATTTTTAGAAGAGACTAAAATTCAAACCTAGAAATGAGTATATCCAGACTATAAAACATCTATTTACAACCTGTAACTAGTCTTAACCTGTGACATAATCTTCAACTTGTTGAAGGCGGTCAGTTTTTGGTAGAAGTACAACTAGAAACTTAAAAACAAATGTTTAAAAAATATCAAACAAAATTATGCACTATCTTGGACATATATAACAGACAAACTGTTTTCCTCATATTCATACTGTATCGTCATTTGATAATTATGCTGTTAGTATGGTAAACAGATGTATTATTGATGCATGTGATTTTAGTCCTGCTATATTAAGACTGGTATTATTGATAATATTCTCAGCTGATGAATATGAACATGAATCGTGACATATAATTTTTTAACCATTTTTTTTTTCTTTTATAGGAAGTATTTATTTCTTATTAGATCTTGTCCTGATTGTAACATGTATGAAATATTATCTACTGGAGGTTACGCAACCAATAACCTTATATATTTACTGCTAAGGGATGCAAAATTTACAAGATTTATCAAAATTATTAAAATATATTGTGCAACCTCACATGCTTAGATTACAATCTAATTAAAATTAGATCTTTAATTACACCCTCCCTTTTTTTCTGATATGTCACCCATAAAGCGTGACATATCAGAAAAGGGGGAACAATTATAAATCTAATTAGGAGATAACTGTATTGAAAATTTCACTGCATCAGTTGGAGATTTGATGGTGGCAAATTGAGTTTACTGGTGATGCGTTAGCAGAGCCAGTAAACAGATATTTGCGACCATGAAATCGACAATTGATGCCGTGAAATTTTCAGATACAATACAGTTATCTCCATTCTAATGTAAGCCTGTCTATAGATGTGTATTGCCACATTATTGACAAGACGACGTAATCAGCTAAAATTCTAAAAATATCTCGTGCTATTTCAACCGAGCAATTGATACCATGAAAATTATACCATTAAATCGACAATTAATGTTGTGAAATTTTCAAATACAATACAGTGATCTCCATTCTAATGTAATCATGTGTATTGCCAGATTATTGACAAGATGACATAAGCGGTAATCGGCTAAAATTCTAAAAATATCTCATGATATTTCAACCGTGGAATTGATACCGTGAAAATTACGTATATATACAGCAATCATATGTGCAATCACAAACCAGGAAAAAAACCAACTACATTAGAATTTGAATTAGAATGGTTTAAATTATTGATATTCCTTAAAATGTTTATGGTCCACTTGTTTGAGTGGTTATTTATTAATATGAAGAAAGAAAAACATAAGGTACATTCTCCTCTCTTATGGTTATATGTACAATGTATATGGAATATTACTTGTAATTGTCCCCCGGCTCCCAAGCGGAGCGGGGGATATATAGAATCTAACACCGGCAAAAGTGCAAGACAGGGAAATCTCCGACACCCTCTGGTAAGATTTCAATCGTTGGCTGACGAGGCTCGCCGAGTCAGCGAACGATTGAAATCTTACCCGAGGGTGTCAGAGATTTCCCTGTCTTGCACTTTTTGCCGGTGTTTGATTTTATTTCTCACTTTTATCAGCTGCTACCTAATTTGTTTTGTTTATATTCCCGATCGAGCGTTTTCCCGCAAATTTTGTTTCCATTGCTGAAGTAAATATTTAATTTATTCATATGCATCCGTGTTTTGGCAGTATTTGAAATGTATTTCATAATAAAATACAATGTATTTAATAGGGTTAGTGGCTGTGAAAAAATATTTGAATTTGGTCAAAGGGAGGTAACGTTAGTTACTAACAAGGGAGAGCACTCTATTATTTACTCAAAGTAGACAAACATTGTGCATACACCGTGAAACATGAAAGGTGCACGATAGTTAAATTATTAGCTAGCAGAATAGTATACATACATTAATTTAAAAATACTTATGTAATAGAATCGTGGTTAAATGAAAGTAATTCAAATCTTGATTGAAATTGCTGAAGCGAAGTAAAGATTTTACCGGGAAAAGTCGCGTGTGAGCTGTCTTGTACCAGGGGGTACAAGACAAGGAAATCTCACACCGGCAAAAACAGGAAGTGCTCTATCTCAAAAGTGAGAAATAGAAATGCCTGGCGTCAGTCCGTCCATCCGTCCGGATATGTTGTAAGCGCTCTCAGATTTGTATTTGTTGACCAATTGATTTCAAACTTACACACAGGCATTATATTAAGAATCTCTAGCTTAAGTTTGAAACTGGGCAAAATTCGAAAATAAAATTCTTGTAAAATCATGTTTTTTATAGAAAAAGTACATATTTTGAGAATTACACATTTCTCTGAAACTACAAAAGATAGCAACTTAATATTTGGTATGGGTGGAGATGCCAATGTGAAGTTGAGGATGCAACATTCCCCCTCCCCCCAGCTCAGCCCCACCCCTCTAAGGAATCTGTATAAAAAAATGTGACCGAAATCCCCACCCTAAAGCATATATATTTATGATCAGGGTGACTAGGCAAATCAAATGCCTTATAGCTAAGGCCCCAGGGGTCATACTCCACCTCCTACCTGAAGTGAACTTTTTAATGGTTGAGATCCCCACCCCTAAACCATATATATTTATGATCAGGGTGACTAGGCAAATTAGATGCCTTATATCTCAGGCCCTGCAGGGTCATACCCCACCCCTACCTGAAGTGAACTTTTTAATGGTTGAGATCCCCACCCCTAAGCCATATATATTTATGATCAGGGTGACTAGGCAAATTAAATGCCTCATAGCTCCCTACCTGAAGTGAACTTTTTAATGGTTGAGATCCCAACCACTAAACCATATATATTTATGATCAGGGTGACTAGGCAAATTAAATGCCTTATATCTTTGGCCCTGGGAGGTCATACCCCACCCCCTACCTGAAGTGAACTTTTTAATGGTTGAGATCCCCACC
>MJUT01014531.1:3184-25275 GCA_002080005.1 Gigantidas platifrons | reverse complement strand
CATGGATAACATTACACTCACATTACACCTCTTTCTATTGCGGCGGGGAACACATGGCTACGTGTTGCAATCTTGTTTTTTTAAATTATTTTTAATTACTACTGTTAATTGTTTGTTATTAGTCAGAAGGTAGTTCCTTTTTTAGATAAACAAAAAATAGAACAAAGTAGCCGTCAATAAAATGTGGTTTGATAAACATACATAATAGACAAATTTTCTGAACAATTGTGAATGTCACATGAAAAACAACAATATAAGTGTCATGTACAACTTCTGACGTAATCTTCAACTTGTTGAAGGTGGTCAGTATTTGGCATAAGTACCATTCCTGCACTTTTAATTTGGTACATACTAGTATTGTAAAAAGAGTTTTTCTCTCTTGTTCATTTACATTCATATCCCTTCTTGTAAATTTTATAGAACATAGTTATAATAATGAGTGATGGAATGTAATCAAACAATTATTATAGTTACATGTATATATCTTGTTAAAATATGTACAGCAATGAAATAAATTGAAATGAAAAAAGCACAGTTGTTCATTTTGTCATTGATTTTGCTAATTACTGTAGTTTTCCTCTTACATGTACAAGCCCCCACACACCAAAGATTGATCTTCTTATCAGGCCAGATTTCAGATGCACTAAGGCAGTAAAATACCTCTTAATTATCCCCTCACTATAGAGAGGACACCCCTCTTATTTGGTCACTTTTTCCTTTGCAAAAGGTGTGGCCTTACAAGAGGGGGACTACTGCATTACAATTTTTTGTATGAAAGTCTAATTTCCAATGTGCCGAAAAGGGTACTATACTGTTTTTTTGGATTTCACCTGACCCCAAAGGTTCATGTGAGTTATTATCATCACTTGGTCATTGTTGGAATCATCCGTAAATTTTTACATTTAAATCTTCTTCGAACCCATAAGGTCAATTGAAACAAAAATTATTAGGAATGTTAATTAAATGGTTCTCTACAAAATTTATACTTTTTGTTTTGGTCAGAATATTATTACCATTACAGCTACAAGAGTCCCAAAGTGCCAAACAAAGTTTTTATTGTTTTTTGATTGATTGATTGATTGATTGTTTTTTTGGTGTTTGAACGCCACTTTCAGCGATATCATGACGACCAGTTTTAGTGGTGGAAGAAGCCGGAGAGAACCACCGACCACTTTCAATAATATTTCAGCTATATCATGGTTACAAGTTTTAGTGGTGGAAGAAGCCAGAGTACACNGAGAGAACCACCGACCATGGGCAAGCAACTGGTAAACTTTTTCACTTTTTGAATGTGATTTTGTATTGCCCTTACTGAATTCAAGATATAAGCCATAATAAGGTCCTATGTTAAAACTTTGTGTAAGTATTATATTATTTTCACTTTGCATTAAAATGTTCTGCAAATTAGATCATGTACTTTCTCTAAATAATTCCAAGTTTGGTGATTTTGTTGATCGCATCTGTCCCATTGAACTAATAAAGGATACAACGGATAGGGCTAGGTCTACTTCATACCTTGACCTACATCTAGAAATTAAAATGACTGTTTAGAACTAAGCTTTACAACAAGAGATCATTTTGATTTTCCCATTTACATGTAAATTACAAAAAAAGATTTGCAGCTGCAAATGATAAAGTTTACCAGTTGCTTGCCCATGGTCGGTGGTTCTCTCCGTGTACTCTGGCTTCTTCCACCACTAAAACTTGTAACCATGATATAGCTGAAATATTATTGAAAGTGGTGTTAAACACAATAAATCAATCAATCATTTACATGTTTAATGTAGTTTGTTCTTCCTATCATGATTTCCTGATAGAGGGATGCTGCTTACAAGGAACCTACTGAACAAAGGGCTCCTAGTAGTTAAGTTGAAGTCATCACTTTCATGGTTGGCATCACGACTGGTTAACTGTAATCAGATATTTGTATCACAGATGACCACTGGAATGTTCTGTTTGTAATAATCACAATCCTGTCCTTTTTCTCTTACATGAGTGATCAAAAGTAACATGTTGGGTGCCACTAGTCAGACAGGAAATCATTACCCTTCCGAAGCACACATGTTCACCCAGATTTTAGTAGGGTTCATATTGCTCCATCTTAATTATCTGTGTAATATTTTTGTCGACCATTGTTTGTCTCTCTTTGTCTTTTTTTCACTAGTGTAAGTAAAGGAAAGCTTTGAGACTTGAATTTCAGATATTTATCAATGAATAACCAACAATATGAGGACTTTATCTGAACCAGTGATATTACTTAATATTGCAAAATCACATTGATATGTATTTTGAAAGTACATAATACTGAAGAACTCCAATTAAAGCTCTAGTATATATTTTTTCTCTTGGGGCCATCATGGTCATGATTGTATGGTAGTAGGATTGGCAACTACCTATGCAATCAGTGCCTTTCACCATTAAAGTTGTGAGTTCGAATCCCGCTCATGGCAAGGTGTACTCGATACAACTATGTGATAAAGTTTTTAGTGACTTGTGACAGGTCGGTTGTTATCTCTGGGGTCTCAGGTTACCTCCACTATTAAAACTGACTGCCACGATATAACTGAGATATTGTTGAAAATGACGTTATCTACCCCAGTACCCCAGTAGTAACTTGATACCACAGCAAATCGAGTTTGAACATGTTTGGCACCTTTGGGCCTCTTGTTTGGAAACAAGTTTTTCAGAAAGATTGGTCAAATAAAACAATGTCTACAGACATTAAACAGTGACAACAAAGACCCATATTATAATATGAATACAGAAATGTTTGTTATATAAAAATATTGAGGGCACCTGTTGATCTGTTCAAGTAACACAATTATGTACTTTTCTCATCTTTATTGAATGCTTTGATGACAATAATGACGAAATATTTCAATATTTCTTTTCTACCTAAATATACCTGTAAAATTATTAATGATGATGTGATGTATATACCTAAAACTTATGATACAAACAGACATTACACACAAACATGGTTCCTTAAAATAATGAAATTGTAATGTTATTTGAGTTGATACAATAATCTTTATAAAAAAAAAAAACAAAAAAAAAACAACAACAAAAAAACAGTTAATTAATCTCATAAAATAACAGTCTAAGCTTACAATATGTTTAATTAAAGTTAGAAAAGAAAGTCCATTTTTGATGTAGAAAATGTGAACTTAGAATGCATTGGTCAATTTCCTTTTCTATAATTCAAGAGCAATCTACACCTTCATGATCATGTTAAATCTGTAACATTACTAACAATGTGTGAAGAAAACATCCATTATTTTATAAGAGGCATCGTTGTTACCATGATTGCGTCCATTGTAATTGGATATACTTCTACCAATGCCATCTGTGCCTATTTACAATAGGGTTGTAAGATCAGGTGTACACAATACAACCTTACATTTTGTATGTGATAAAGTTTGTCAGAGACTTGTGGCAGGTCAGTGGTTTACTCAGGATGCTATGGTTTCCTTCACACAAAAAATAAAAGACAGTCAACTAAAAGTAAATGAAATATTGTTGAAAATGTCATAAAAAAAAATCTATATCCCTAATCTTTTTTTATTCACTTAATTGAATTTTCTGGTTTTTACTCAGTCAATCAACAGAAGAATGTAATCTCTAAATTGTTTAATATTACAATAAATCCTGTCTAAACTGAACTTATTTGAGAACAAAATTTTGTGCTCTGAATAGACAGGTGTTCGGCTTACACAGGTTAAATTAACAAAGATTTTCTACATTGGTACTTTGTCTAAAATTCAATTCATACAGGATTCCCGTTTAGTCCATGTTTGGTTTAGACAGGTTTCACTGTATTTACAATAAATAACCAAGAGTCAAATTTTAATCACATTCCCCCCTTTTATATAATATTGTATTAAATGGAGAAATGTTAAATTTAGGACATTATTAATGTACATGTATACAAAAAAATGTATCTATGTGAGACTGTTTTTTTTTCATAATTGAAAATGGCAATAATACAAATAATTTATACAAGTGCAATTAATACAGCCAGTATTGTTTTAGAATAATACAGAAACATGCAACTAATTTTTTACAATAAATGATTGTTAAACCTGTTTTATTACTTTTTTTGGAAGTAGCTTCAATAATCATATCTGGGTAGTGATTTATAATGGGACAATTTTATGATATTCTGTTCACATAAATACCAGTACAGTTGTCAAAAAAATTAATGAAAACTTTCAAAATACATTGTTCTTTTTCTCCATTTCCTTGGCTACTTATACATTTTTTTAGTGGTTCCCAATGTATCTAAATACATAGCCGTCTACTTGAATGTTGCCGCAAAGTTGTTCACACTTAAACATTTGATACAACAAAAACATTATTAGATTATTTGGAAAGCTGAGTACAGTTAACCAAACTTTTTATGACAAATTTCTGAATTTTGGATTGGTTGGTGGTCAATGGTACAGTGGAAATATTCTCTTTTCTTTGTGATATAATTTTTTATCCAAAGTCAAGAAAGTATGGATAGACAAGTTTCTGTGCTAAACTGTCTTTAAAAGTAGTCTATACAAGGGGCACAAGTACATGTACATCTTCATTATGTCCCAAAACAGGTTTTACTGTCTTGGGACCAGCATTGGCATTTATGTTTAATTCTGTCAAAATGTCTTTAAAATGGCAGAAAATGTGTTCATTTGAACCAATACAATCAATAAATCAATTTGTTAAATCAAAATGATATCATATTTCATAAAACACTTATCTAAAGTGATGTCTTGAATAATTCCAATAAAAAACAATATAAAAATGGCTTAAATAATTTTTGCTGAAATGGGCAGGGATGAAAAATTTCTTAATCCTTGTCTTACATATTTTTATATACTGGTATATATATTTTTTAATATGTTTAATTTTTTCATCTTATTATAAATATGTACATGTATATATATATATATATTATTTTCATATTTTTCTTATGTACAAAGCATGTACAGTAAAAATCATCCACTAACTTTCAACCAATCATATACATTTGTGTATATTACAATTACAAATGTACATGTATATTTGAATGATAATACAAAACTAGACTGAAGCTTCACCCCCAGTACAATAATAGGGCACTGGAGGTTTAAGCACAAGCAGTGATTTATTACTTGTGCATTTGCTGTGTCCGCAAGACACATATAATGCCCCCGTGAAAAATTGAAGGAAATAAAAATACTGTTAATATGCCCACCATTGGTATATAGTACAAAATTCATGTAAAATAAAAACCTTCCAACTTGGAAACTGTAAAAGAGTACATACGTTGTATATGGAAATTTTCACAAAATGGAAGAAGTTCTGACAAGTCGTAATTTTGTAAACCACCCCCCCCAAAAAAAACACATAAAACTAATGGGTAGCATGATAAAACTAATACCAGAGTAAGCTGAGATGGAAATGTTAGAACACATACATATAGTTGAAATAAGTTGTGGATACCACAATTTATGCAAAGGCCATTTTAGCACCTTTTAGGCCTCATGTTTGGAAACAGGTTAGACTAGAATTCCCAAACAAATCTGAACCATTATTCTATCATGCAAAGGATCATTGTGATAAAATTTCAGAAGGATCAGTCATATAGCACACAAGTTATGAAATTATACTATAATGCAATCATAAAAGTATTTCAGTCATATAACAGTCTATGATTTTAGACATCAGAAGTTACATCCAAACTTTATAAAAAAAATTGAACATTGAAGAAGAGTTGCAATGAAAAATCAATTAAGCTTACTGGCCTGATCATATTTTCACTGGCCAGGGGCAATAGGACCATCACAAACTGACATATATATGTACAATGCTGGAACCTTATGTTAATAATTACAGAATATACTACAAAAATAGTATAAAATTGTGTAATTCATGATTTCTTAACATATGTTCAATAAAAATTTACAATAACTATCAATTACAGTGAAACCTGTCTATACAGAAAATCTCATTTGGAAAAATTTTGTGAACGGAATAAACAGGTATTTGATTTATACAGGTTAATAAATTTACAAATATTTCTTACCTTGAGATTTTATCTAAAGTTTTGTTTACACATGATTCTGTTTTATGCAGGTTTAGGTTTAGACAGATTTCACTGTATATCAACAATATTAACACCGCATTGTGTTAATAATTCAAATAATCAACAATATTAACACAGCATTGTGTTAATAATTTAAATAATCAATATTAACACCACATTGTGTTAATAATTCAAATAATCAACAACATTAACACCACATTGTGTTAATAATTCAAATAATCAACAACATTAACACCACATTATGTTAATAGTCTTATTTTTTATTATTTATATTGTCACCTTAAGTGATACATTTGTTATTCAACGATAAATTTAAACTGATGAATATTTCTTGATTAAAAATCTACAGTCAATCCTGTATTTAGGTCACATTTGGGACAAAGTAAAAATAGTCTTATAAAACAGGTGACCTCTTAAAAGAGGTTCAATTCATATGAAATTTTCTATGACAGGACAAGAAAATTTTGACCTTTTAATGCAGGTGACTGCTTAATAGATGTGACCGCACAGACATGTTCGACTGTATGTTTTGAAACATAAATTATATATACGATTTTTAAATAATTTTAGGAATTTGTTGAATATATTTGTCCTAATTCTCTAGCAATGTGTACCTTATTTTAATTTATGATATTATTCAAACATATCTTTTTTTTATTTCATGTTTTATATAAAATATGGAATATTTTTCCTACATTAAAAAACACTTGCTTTTCAAATATGAAAATAGTTAATTATGAGAATATATGAAAGCTAAAATTAAGACAGAAAACTCTTTGTTTCAAATGTTTTTGAAACATTGGACAGCCAATATACAGCCAAACCTACTTTAGTTGCCACCTGTATTAAACAAACACTTGTATTATGTGATCTTAATTTTAATTTCCCTTCACAGTGTATTTCATATCAAATAAACCTGTGTTCAGCAACCACCTGTCTTGTGTGACCCTCTTTGGAAGGTCACATAAGACAGGTTTTGACTACATAAAGAAAAACAGTAATATTTAAATAAACAAAGTTTGTAGAACCTACTTTAACTATATACACAGAAA
Organism: Gigantidas platifrons; assembly: GCA_002080005.1. Classification (NCBI taxonomy): domain Eukaryota; kingdom Metazoa; phylum Mollusca; class Bivalvia; order Mytilida; family Modiolidae; genus Gigantidas; species Gigantidas platifrons. Next base: position 18,153 of record MJUT01014531.1, on the reverse strand, counting down.
CAAATGACCCCATCCCCCTCACTGTGAAAAAACAAATATTTGATATATATTGCACATAAAAACAAAATAATAAAAAGTAATCAATCTTCTTCTCCGTCATTAAATAACATGTAGTCTTTCAACGTATTCGGTATTTGTAATGTACGAATCTGTGGTATTCTTTTATTTGTCATTGTATGCCGAACTGTGCATCGACACAACTGTTGCAGTGTTCTTGGCTTTCTACATTCATTCTGAAACCATCTGACTTTTTCAAACGGTGCCTGAGAATTTGCCATCATAAGACGTCGTCTTGTGGCATGATCCATGTGTAACCCAGCAGAAGATGGAACTACCATACGTACAGAATCAGGGCTTGGAAGAACTGCCATTGTTTTCACAATATATTTCAAAATGGACATGTCAGCAAATGGACTACGTAGTTCTTGGGTTAGTAAATTTGCATGGTCTGCTCCTATGATCTTGATGTTGGTGTTTGCACCATATGAAATGAGTAGCCTTGCTACGTCTGGACGACGTTCCTGCATATTGTTCTCATGAAAACAAGCATAATGGAGTGGAGTGTACCCTACAATACAATATTAAATATTATCTTAATTACCCGTACATTAAATTACACAAAATTGTAATTTCATCACAATTTTTTTTTAATTGAAGAGTCCTCATATTAGTAAGTAGTAAAATGTCATTGGATCAAAGTATCTTCATTTTTATGATTTATTTGACAATTAAAAAGTGACATATTTTTTCTGTAAAAGATGAAATAATATACATCACATACTTGGCGAACAAAGCTGATTTGTTCGAACATTTATCTTCAGCCAGATATATAAAATGTGCATTTCACCGATCAGCTATTTACAATGAACAAAACATTCCTAATCACACTTTCAAACGGGCTTACATGAGTGAGTGATTGTTGTTTAATACACAGTGAAATAATTTTTCAGCTTTGTCACGACGAGAACAAGTTACATATCGATGAGATGATCCTGTCACTCCACTCTGACACATTGACACATTATCCTGTTTCTGAGCCAATCAGTCTTTGCTCTAACTCTTTAATGAGGATAATTTACACTTTACAGACAAGCAGAAATACTAATTTCATAGTCTTTGGTTTGACCCTACTTCGGGCCTCACTCCACCACAATAGAGGGGAGCATGCAAACCATTACACCACAGATGTGGCCTCTGTTTCATTTGGTCTAATTTTATAAATACAGTATATATCTAGTTAAAAAAACACTATAAAGAGGGAGACCTCTGCATTACCTTGAGAATCAGGTATATTAACATCAGTATTGTAACCATTGATAACCAATGCTCTTAGGACTTCCATGGAGAATCCTTCACCAGCTCTAACAGCCAGATGTAATGGACTATAACCTGCAGCATTCATATGATTAACATCAGATCCTTTCTTTAACAGAGCTACAATACACGACACCATCTTGTGCTTAACACACTCGTGTAAAGGTGTGTTTCCTACAATTAAATATAAAGTGATAGTTAAAACAAAATACATATAGATTCTCCTTCAGTTGCCTGTGGGTTACGATATTTCTCCACTCAAGAAAGTTAAATTTAAAATTTTTAATTTAATTCTCGAGAGTGGAGAAATATCGTAACCCACGTGGGCAACTGAAGGAGAATTTGTTTCTCCCATTATTTAACACGAACTTTATTTCAAAAGCTGTCAGACGAGTCAAATGCGGGGAAAGGCACGAGACATTTTAATCCTCTAGAGGATTACAGATTTTTCCTTCACTGGTTCAGCGGGGTTAAAATGACGTCATAATGGGAGAAATGTATATATCTACCTTTCTATAAAATATAATCATCAGTTTGAGACATAAATCTTACTAACACATTTCATTTGATACCTTCTGTCTTTCCATAGTTTTCCTTTTCTCTGTTATTATTATTATGCTCTTCAAAAGATTAAATGCATATTTTACTAAATGCAGCATTAACATTATTAAGATATGAATAGAAAACTTAGTTATCAAAAAAGAAATAATTGTTGATGAACAAGGCCAAATATGACATGTATGACATTATAACCCCTTATCCTCTCTGTGTATATACATAGTAGTCCCCCTCTTATAACATCCCTCTTATCAGGCCAAATTTCAGATGTAGATACAATAGTGAAATACTACTAAATTATCCTCTCCAAGAGAGGCCACCCTTCTTATAAGGCCACTTTACATTGCAGAAGGGATGGCTTTTTAATAGGGGTATACAGCACTAACTTGTCACCTGTACTGTAGCTACGAGTGTAACAGTTGTCAGTATTACCTGTCATTTGAATAGGTCCCCAATCTTTTACTGGCAGAGATAAAATATCCTTCCATATAGCATTATTTAGATGAGCATGGACACAGTCTTCATAGGCAAATGTAGCAGCTAGGAACAAACTTGTCCTGCCATACTCATCAACAGCATTGTAGTCAGCACCATGCCATATCAATGTCTTGATGCATTCTGCATGGTTGCGAGCTGCAGCAAGATGAAGTGGAGTTGTTCCCCCTGGGTGTGGAAATGCTACAAAATACAGAAAGAATTATTTATAACAATATTAATATTTTTTTTCAATTTCTACAAATACAGTGGAACCTGTGCAATCCGACACCTGAGTTTTCCGACATCATGTGACATCCGACAAAAAATTATGGTCCTAAAAAAGTAGTTCTGTTAACATAAATAAAACCTGAGTATTCTGACATCCTCTACAATCCGAAACATTTCCCTGGTCCCTTGGTGTGTCGGATTAGACAGGTTCCACTGCATAATTCATTTTCATAATAAGCATGTCTTAAACAACATAAAATACAAACGTGTATACCACACAATAGGGTATGAATACAGCAGTATCAAACGTGTATACCACACAATTGGGTATGAATACAGCCGTATCAAACGTGTATACCACACAATTGGGTATGAATACAGCAGTATCAAACGTGTATACCACACAATTGGGTATGAATACAGCAGTATCAAACGTGTATACCACACAATTGGGTATGAATACAGCAGTATCAAACGTGTATACCACACAATTGGGTATGAATACAGCAGTATCAAACGTGTATACCACACAATTGGGTATGAATACAGCAGTATCAAAAGGATTTACAATTACAGTCCTCACGATGAGCACTTGTCCTTCGGCCCAAGACCAGTAAAACTTTGTTCGAACCAGTAAATTTTTCAGTTTTTTTTTAAAGAACTATAATAAATATCAGACCAGTTCGGACCATTAAATTCAAATTTTCATTTCAAGGACTGTATATAAGTTTATCACATATTTGTACGTTATATGTACCGTTTTGCATACGTGATAAACGAAGACGTTCCCAATCCATATCAGTGCCCGGGGCAAATAACCGGTTATTGTGCCCTGCGTTGATGACGTCATTGTGACACTTAAGCAAACATACAAAAAACCAATAAAACGGAGATGAAAAATATCAATACAAAAAGTAAAACTGAGAGTAACATAAGGATATTCAAGGATTGGTTATCAACAGTGGGAGAACACTGTAATCCCGAGTATATTGGAGTCGAGGAGATGTACGTGCACCTGGAAATTGTCTCCCAGAATAACACTATTCCCATACTCAAATATCCAGGGAAATGTGACAATAATTTTTTATGACACAAATGATAAGAATTGGAAGTCTGATTTATAATTATTGAAAAGTTATGTTCAATACCTGTGATAAATACGGTGAATTATTTTGTTGAATTTTAAACGTTATTTATTTTGTTGTTATTTTGATGAATAAGCATAAATTCATTTATTCTTTTACAATTTATTTATTTCAGTCATGGTTGAATATGTGATAAACAGATTATAACATAGACTTTTCCATGCAGGTCCTAGTATCATCCCTCGGCTTTCGCCTTGGGCTCATATGGGAGACCGATATGGAAATGGCCATGTTATAATTTATACATTGTAACATGACTAAATCAAGTTTTTTTTACAGTTTTAATCCATCTACAATTAAACTTGTCTACAGCAAACCTCACTGAGACCAACTTTTGTGGGTTTTTTTCGAAATAGAGAGGTGTTTGATTTATCCAGGTTAATTTAACATATATTTCATATATTGGGACTTTAATAAAAAAAAATGATCTAAAGTTAAGTTTATAAAGGATTTTGTTTTATTCAGGGTTTGGTTTATACAGGTTTAACTATATTTCACATACAATTGTATATATGATATGTCTGTTACGTCTGTTTCTACAATATTATTTCTTCCTGCTGTTACAATTTAGAATTCACTAGAAATTATCAAAAATCTTAAGATCCAAGGGCAGATAATTCTAGTACATATACATGTACATGTAAAATAAGAAACAAAAACATAAGATGTAGTCAAAACAATTATACATGTATCTCACATTTAATAACTAGAGGCTCAAAGGGCCTTGCTGACAATCCATGTATGTTTACTATCAATACATAAAATTAATCAAGAGAGAACATCTGTTTCCCCTGGCCTTGGTCACTTCTAAGTTCTCTTTGTGTTATGATACATGTAGTACTCTGTTAACTATGAACACTCACTGACCCTGCTTTACTGTACTGTCTATGTTCATGTATTCATTCATTTTTATTTTACATGTACTGTGCAGGCTTTTAGCGTTGAAGTTAATCTGTGTAGATTTTTTATTGTTTGTTTGTAGATCTGTATATATATTACCGTCGTAGATCAAATTATCAACAGAGGAAGACTGCATGGTATACCATTAACCAGTTTAATCTGGTCACATTTTTGTGTCTGTCTCCTGGATGGCTGGATTTCCAATTACAAAAGGATACCTCATGCCAAAAACAATTATGTTTTCATTACTGCATATTTTTTTTTAATTTCAACATTGCCATCAAGACAAAAATCACAAACCTGTATAAGATCCATATTTAGAGTACTTTGTACCCATGTTACAATCAGCACCTCCATCTAACAACAGTTCAACACATTTCACATGACCCTTCTCTGCAGCCATGTGTAATGCTGTTACATCAAATCTATCTCCAGCATTAATATCAGCTGTAAATAGAAATTTACAAATACTAAGTTTTAATTCACTTTATTTACAACACAAAATAAAATAAGACAGTCATTCGTCTAGCTGGTATACTTTGTATATTACAAAGTATATCCTGGCCATGGTATTACCTGGGTGGCTCAATGAGTTAGGTCGTTGGATCTAACAACTCATACAACATGATACAAGCCTATCAGTATCACCAATATGACGTGGGTTCGCACCCGGCTTTGTAAATTACAAAAAAGTGTGCACTTGCAAGTGATAAAGTTTACCTGTTGCTTGCCCATGGTTGGTGGTTCTCTCTGGGTACTCCGGCTTCCTCCACTGTTTGATTAACTAATTAGAAACCAAGCTAGAACTTTCTTTGCGTGTTAAGACGGTGGCATGAAAAACAATACATGATTTTTTATAAACCATGTGTACTACATCACCAGTTGTCCACGGTTCAGATTAAAACATGAAGCTCTTGTTATTCAGTGGGTTTAATTTGATGTCAATATTTACATTATTAATGACAATGTACAAAAAAATATACATGTATTCAATAAAACCAAAATCGGACTGTTCCTGTCAGCGTTCTAAATAATTAAAGCTTGCTACGTTGCATTGTTTCACGGTAACGAAAAAAATTGGAATAATGAAAAAGTTTGTTTTTCTACCTGAAATAATATATATTTCAGTTACTACCTATATATAGCTATAATGAGAACATTTTAACTTCAAATGTCTTGAAATCGTTATAACAAATACAATATTTGAGCCTCATACCACATTAAACTTTTGACCTATCAAAATAAGAGAGGAGATTTTATCACGTGAAACATACCATCGAAAACAGGTGACCGTCGAAAATGGGTAATGTCAAAGTGCATTATTATTGGGAGAATTGGCACTGTTCCCTACTGTCGTACTGAGCCGGCCAGTCTGAGCCTGAGCCTCTGAGGAGTGAGATACTGATTAATAAAGGTCAAAAATCAACAATAATGTCACTGCTAAAAAAGAAAATGTAAATACAGAATAAAATACCTTCGTGTTCAATCAAATACTGTGTTAGTTCGTGGAAACCTCCAGATGCCGCATTTTGTAAGGGAGTTGTGTAGTTTTCAGAAGCATAAAACAGACTTCTGTTGTACTCTTTAGCATCCGGTGATGCTCCCTTTTCCAACACAAGTTTTGCTCTCTCCAATACTCCATCTTTCGCTGAAGCTACCAATAGTCGTTCCAAATCGTATTTTGATAGAGAATCGAAGTCAATTGTTTCATTTTCAACCTCGATATTTTTGTTTTCTTCTTCTTCTACATCCATTTTGCAGGTAGTGTATAACGTCAAAAATATACCGGACAGGACATGTGAGCAATCCGATTTACTCAATGAGCCGAGACGTGATACATCTTACAGCACACCTTATCGGTCATAAAACTGTCAATTAAGACAATACGCATTAATTAAATACACCTCACATAAAGTCATTAGTACATGTATTTCGGCAACAATTATTGAAATTCTACCCGGAGGACACGTACTGTATGTATATGAGAAATATTAACTTGCAATATGATTCATTTACAGAGACATGTACTTGTTGAATATGAATCTAATATTTAGTTATTTAGCATACAAATTACCAAGGTCGTAAATAACGTCTTATATATGGTACTTGAAATGACATACAGATACAGATATACAGATACAGATATTTTTATTAATTAATCACAGTGCCCAATGCTGAGCAGTATAATCAAACAATGAATAAACATATATGATTGGGTTGATTGGTTACAGATATAATATAAAGAAACAACAAAAGACACAATTACATCAGTTCAAGTACAGTTAAAGTATTAAAGTACAAAGAGACAAAAACAAACAAAAAACAAACAATCAATAATTTGCATAATATATCATTATGAAGAGAGGGGAGCAACCCCTCCATTACATACATAAAAATGTAATTGTATATGACAAAATCGAAAGACTGAGAAGGACCTTGTCCAAATTCAGAGCAGCTTTTGAAGAGAATGCATGCCAAAACGCCCCCACTACTAAAGTAAACGCCCCCTACCAAAACGCCAGAATAAAAATTATTTTACCAAAACGCCCCCACTTTTTATTGCCAAAACGGCACGTATAATAAAAAAATGTTCTACTCAAACGATGATATCATGTGTGTGATGTCTTGTAATTCAAGATTTGTCCAGTAAATTTATTTATTACATGATGACTATAAATATCCGTACTTTAGCTAAGTAAAGTCTAGAAGTCAATAAATAATGGTATTCACCTGTTCCCAACTTGGAAGTAATATTCACCGAATGACGTCATAAAACATAATAGTTTCTGGGACTATTATACTGACGGGACTGGAAGCTCTCGGATTAACCATGTAATCAGAGATCGAGATCTCAGTGCCGAAAACGATATTTCGATTTCCGCCATATTGTTTTGACAGTGGAAGCGTGGGCTGAACATACAATCAAGTAAGTGTTTTTATAGCATACAGTGATTATCATTCATTATGTAAACACTATAATTATCGAATTAATATGTTATTATAACAAATTGAAAGTTACGAATTTCTTAAACCTGTCTGTGCATGTTTTTTTCGAGATCAAAATAGTAGATTTTGAGAAGAAAATCGAAGTGTACCTACGCTACGATGTTTGAAGCAGCTTTCGAATTTTTCCAAAAACTTGTTGTAATATAAGAAATATATAATTTCTTCTTTTGTAAGTTAAAGAAACATAAACAAAGGATGGATCGACATATCTTTTACCCAGTTTTGTCCAATAGTAAGTTTCTTACGAGAATCGCATTTTGATGTCATCTGTTTCTTGCCCGAGTCAGATAGGACTTATGACACTGTGGAATTTATACAACTCCTTCTAATCGTGTAATTATCGGTACTCAAACTATTGCTTTTCTTAAATAGTAATGAGATACGCATAGGAAGTAATCATTTTAGTCTTAATGTTTTCACCTGAATCTTCAGAGCAAGTCGATGAAATAGCAAATTTTTTTCAGGTTTTGCCTGTTTTACTCAGGTCATTTAGAAGTGATGTTTACTTAAAAAAACCTAAAATCCTCTTCGATTTAAGTATTTTATCTTAAATTTGTTTATTTAATTTGCCGATGATAATTTCTGTTGCGTTTCTGCTTTAATTATTTCATCTTATTAAAATTCATTTATTTAATATTTGCCGTAACCTGAATAATCCAGTCGTTATATTACGCTCCCGCTGGTCGCTACATTCTCAGAAGGCGGAGAGAATCGGAGACGGAAAGGGCTTGAATTATTCGAGTTATATTTGCCGATGATACTTTCTGTTGCGTTGGCCGGTTGTTTACACGCTAATTAGTCACGTGATCACACAGCTGTCAATCAAGGAAACAAAATCAATAATCTTGTTATCGGGACATTGAAATCTTGATCGAGTGATCAGTTTCCAGTCCCGTAAGTATAATAGTCCCAGATAGTATGTAATAAAACAATTACAGGCTTCAGTTACTATGAGTTTGTATTGACCTGCAAAACCAATATTGACCTCAGCCTTCGGCTTCGGTCAATATTATTTTACCGGTCAATAAAAACTCCTATTCACTTCTACATAAATCTGTAATTGTGTAATATTGTATAATACTTGTTTATCTTACATCAGACGACAACGAAATACGCTCCGGTAATTGTGTTTATAAGTACCAAATAAATGTATATAAAATTGACTTATATTCTAGGCAATATATATTTTGTCCTGTTATTGTTATCTTCAATTTTTGCAGAAAACTTCATAAGTTTAATTTAAAACTTGTGTCTTATCCATTTATCTTCTTTCTATTTTTTTTTAGTGACAATAAATTAAAATATAGACTCATTCTCACGGAACCGTGACAATTGCGAAAAAAAAAACGTTGAACATGAAACATATATGTACAAGTACCATTTCAGATGGGGAAAATCAGTAAATTATTCCATTCCAGACGGAAGCGTATTCTATAGGTACATTCATATAAAAAAAAAGTCCAGATTCGAGTGTTAATTATTGACTTTAAACAGCTGGAAATTTCGGCTTTTTAAATCTGAAAATGTTCAGATTTTCGAAATGTCGAAATTTCGCGATTTAAAAATTCAAAATTTCGAGATTATAAAAGTTGAAATTTTAAGTCAAAATGTCGAAATTAAGTTTATTGTGTATCTCAGGGTACATGCTGGGTAAGGTTTTGAACAAAGAGTGTGGATGTTACGGATATGATAAACTCGTCAACGTACATTGTTCTTTCTTGCCATGAGTATTCTTCCTTTTTCTGAATAATAGTTTTTATTGTTTGATTCCATGTCATGTAACTGGGAAATTCGTCTGTTACAAGATAGTTGTCTAGTTCCGGCGTAAGATCATATTTGTTCAAAATTCTCAATATATCAGGAACCAACCCAGTTTCTTTGCATTTGAGATTCCATGCACTAGTTAGTATTTAAATTTCATTAATCTCGTGAGAAATTTGTTACAGCTAGAAAAATTTCTGAAACAACTCGTTAAACGTATTCTGTCTATCAATCAATGCACCAGATCCATCGTTTTGGTTGGATGTTCAATCAGTTCAGCCAATCAAAAAGCCCGTTAGAACTCTCTCGTATTTTCAAGTCTGGTGTTTTTGAATGATGAAAAGTGGCTTTCTTTCACAATCAGACTTAAAGGGCATATAAATTGGCGAAAGGTAAGAAATTTTAACATAATCTGAATGGATGAAAGTATTTAGCCAGTCAAAATGACTCGTTTACGCATGGGAAAGTCTGTACACAGAAGTGAAGTGGGCGACCCATCTCGTGTACGACTTCGGATTTTCACGCCGTTTTGTTTTGGTTCGTGTATGATACCTCAGCAGTTTGTAGGCCTACACTTACAAATTGGATCTCTTTAGAAAGGAAAATTACTTGACTTTCGACTGGTGAAAACATTTTTGGAAAATATTAAGGCGTTCCAAAGTTACGATCAGTTTAACACGACCACTTAAAAAAATGGAAGCAAGTGAGTTCCTCCCCTTGTTGTATTATATAGTTGGGTTTTTTTCGGACGCACCTAGCCCCTGTGGTTTAGCTCCGAGTTGTTTTTATTTTATTATTTGCCTACAATATATGTGAGCAGTTCCTTACATGGTGGAGAACTCAAATTTATGAAATATTAAGAAGTTTGTAGACACTTATGAGGTAAAATCTTCCAAATTACTGTTTTTAAAACTATTTGAAACGGCAGACCAAAAGAAGCACATGGCGCCTCGCTTTGACCATGAGTGACCCTCAAAAGAAATTGAAGGGCCAAGTCGACAAATTACGAGTAGATCCTTTATTAGCTCCAACATACAAACCCGTTTTAATTTCAGGCAGTAAAGGGTTTAATTTAAAATCACAAGTGAGGGTAAATCCCGAAACTTTTATAGAATTTTGGAGTGTGCCGTCTCTGACGTCAGAAGGTTGTTTAACTTATTTGAAAGCCAATTTACGGGAACAAGTACACAAATTTTAAAAAATATGTTTACTTGTATAGGTTGGAACTTGTGACCTAACAACGAAATCTGGCCAATTTATTGACGTACGTTACATCACATGATTCGTCAGCAGCTTATGTTTTGATTGAAAACTTACGGAAAATCTACCACTTTGTCCGAGATTTTGGTGGCGATGTTAAATTAGTATTTTTGCATATTCCAATATATTCAATTTATGAACATAATAAAGCAAAAGGTAGAGACTGGGAAAATTACAAGGCAAAAGATGTAATTTTGCACAAACAAATACAAATCGTAAATAATTATATTAATGACATACACAGAATTTTGAACATTCAATATACACCGAACCTTTCAGCTGACTTACAGAAGTCCAAAAAGAAAATGCCCTCCTCAAGAGTGAAATATTCGTACAAATTTAGTGCCTACTCTGATGGCGTGAACCCTGGATCTATTCTTGCAAAACTATGGTTGACCAGACTTTGTAAACTTGTACATGACTTGTGTTACTAAAACAATTAAATTTAAGTTGTCATATCCAGTTGTAGTTTGCTGATTTTTTTTTCTAATATGAGTGAATTGTGTTTACCGACAGGTCAAGAGGAAGCGATAGCATTTCCTCATATTAAATTAAAAATGTGAATTGTATTGCCGTTTACTTAATTAGGTTGAAAGGATTGCCTTTCTTTTGATTTTTGACCAATGAACCCAAATTCGGAATGTTTTGATATTGATGATCATATTTTAAGCGAGACTTTTCTTGAACGTCACTGTCTCAAATATACATCTACCCCATACCACCCTGTTACTAATGTTCCTGATTCGTCAAGTTTTAATGAAATATATTTAGCTGTTTCAACGCCTGATACCCCTAAGCAGAACTCTACTAATTATTCCCCTTTCAATAGTATACAACAAAAACTTGAGACTGCTCGAAAAAGCATTCAGGAAAGTCGTCAAGATATCCGGAAAGTATTTAATTCGCTTCCCAGACACACTATGCCATCTATCACTACTCAAACTGTAAAAAGAAATTTTGTTATGGAGAAATTAGGGACATGCCGAAAGTTTGCATGTTACCCAAAAGAAAACGGGTCTAAATTTTACGTGAATTTGAATCATTTTGTCAGTTACATGATATAGATAGTGACATCAGGAAGCAGCTAGCTTCATTCCACTTACATTTGGAGGGTCCAGCGTTATCGTGGTTTAATGGTTTGAGTCCTGACCTAACATGGCGTACAATTAAGAGGTTATTCTCAGAAAAATATGTAACAATTGGTTGGGAACATCCGTCTGTGGTTGTAGAAAGTGAGACATTCCACAACATGCAACTCGCCCCGTCTCAAGAAATTGAGGACTTTTTCTGTCAGGTTCAAGAAACGGGACAACTTCTTTCAAAGCCAGACCATGAAATCATGTTCCGCTTTATACATGGTCTCCCCGATAAACTTGCATTTTATGTTAGATATAGTCGGCCAAAAACTATGTACGACGCTCTTTCTTTTGCCAAACAAGGTGAAGCGTACAAATATAGAATTTATGAGCAATGTGCTGCTATAGGTAAAAGAGCAGATGTATCCCGCAATGATGACATTTCAGAAATGAAATCTCAAATTAACGATTTGACACAAATGATGCATAACATGTCATCACGAAAAGGCTGTCAACCGGCAAAGTTCGATAATACCCTATGTTTTAACTGCAAGGCTCCAGGACATGTGGCAAAGTATTGTAACTGGAACGGGTCTGGAGACACTATCCCTGATATTTCGTGTCAATTGTGTCAACAAAACGGACATGGTGTAGTACAATGCACACGATATAAACCTAAGTATATGAATGACCATCCAAGAAATCGCGTTGTTTGTCAGATATGTTCAAAACCAAATCATGTCGCATCTGAGTGTTTCAGGTATACACAACAGGGAAACCCGAATTTCCCGAGGGGCATCAGGCACGGCCGCTCGGGAAAGTAAAGAGTGCCGCTTATCGGGAACATGCACCGTTTCGTCATGATAGTAAGTACTTTGTAAATAATGTAAACAATAATATTTGTAGTGGCAATGATACAGACTATACCGAACAAAGTGACATCGATGACTCTGTTTCCGATGCTGAACTTTCTCATTCTAACCAATTTGTTTATTTACCAGTACGATTTCAGTCTGTACGGGTTGCCGCGCTTCTCGACTATGGAAGTTCAATTAATATTATGTCTACAACTTTATATAATTCAATTTCAATTTCTTGCAAATCATCAATTAATACATGTAATACCGGTAGTATAAAACTAGCGAATGACCAAACAGTGCACGTAACCGGAACCACCACAGTTCGAATGTATTCACAAGGTGCAAAATATAACATTTTAGTATATATATTGAAAGAAGCTTCACATATTAGGTACCTCGTATTTAATAGAGAATAAAATAACAATTGATTTTGGAACTTTACAAGTAGTCCAAAACCATGCAAATGTTAGGTGCAGTAAACGAATTACTATAGATCCTCACAGTGAAGTTGTTATGTGGGGTAAGCTGCCTAAAAATATTCTTTTTGGTCATCAAGGTATATGCGAAAGTAGTCCGCAAATATTGTCAAAAGGTTTAATATCTAGTAAAGCAGTAGTAATTGTGTCACAGAATAGGACAGTACCCGTTAAACTTTTAAATCTTGGTAGTGCACCTATATTTCTAGCCAAAGGAAGAATAATTGCCAAATTTACACAGATAACAAATGATTTTAACGTCAGTCATGTTCAATTTGATAACAAGGTTCCGACTGTACAAAATATTAATCTCATGCCTAACCCAGGACCGGGTCCTGATATTAATATTAATGCTGAATTTCTGAGCAATTTTGAAGATAACAATGAGCTGAATACTGACCCGGAAAATTTGTTAGGTCAGTTATTGTGCGACACCAAGGACATATTTGTTACCAAAAACAATCCGTCACTTGGCTCGACCGATGTCGTGGAACATCATATAATTCTTAAACCTGATTTTCGACCACTACATCAAAAACCTTACAGGCTAACGCCCCACACAAAGGAGGTTTTAAGACACCATCTGGACGAACTCCTCGAACAAGGTGTAATATCCGAGTTAAGCGCAAAAGAGGAGGCACCGATAACTAGTCCAGTGGTATTAGTCACAAAAAGATCAAAAAATTCTTCAGACAAACCGTTAGACAGAGCGTCTAGTTTACAGCAATTTCGTTTTTGTGTTGATTTCCGTTATTTAAATTCACAGACTGAAACCTTTAAATATTTTATCCCAGATCTGCAGGAATTGACCGAATCATTCACCGAAAGAACACCGAATTACATAGCGTCCATCGACATGAGCAGCGGATTTTTCCAAATGAAATTATCACCAAATAGCACAAAATACACGGCTTTCAACACATGTTTCGGAACATACAAATTCTTAAGAATGCCGATGGGATTACACACCGCTCCAAATTCTTTTCAATTACTGATGGATAAGATTCTGCGCAAGCTGACATTTCGCTCCTGTCTATGTTACCTAGATGATGTGCTCATATGCTCCGAAACTTTCGAACAGCACTTAGATATTCAAGAAGTCTTCGATCGCTTTCGACAAGCTGGACTTAAACTGAACCCAAAGAAGTGTTCATTTGCACGATCATCTGTCATATTTTTAGGCCATCACATATCAAAAGACGGAATTCGACCACCACCCGACCGTGTTAAAGCTTAAAGTGAATTTCCGATACCGAAAAATACGAAGCAACTTCGCTGTGCTTTGGGCATGTTTAATTTGTTTCGTAAATATATAAACAATTACAGTTCTATAGTTGAACCGTGTACTCGGTTATTGAAGAAAAATGTCAAATTTATGTGGACAAATGAACAAGAAATGTCGTTCAAAAGACTCAAAAATTCACTTATGAACTCCGAAATTTTATCTTTTCCGAGATTTGATTTGCCGTTTGTTTTAGCGGTAGATAGTTCTTCTACGGGTATTGGTTATATGTTGTACCAACGTAACCCTGACAATTCCGAAGACAAAGTTAAAATAATTAGGTTTGGTTCAAAATCTTTGAATACGTGGCAGAAATCGTACGGACCCACAAAGTTAGAGCTTCTCGGGGTTGTTACCAGTATTATTGATTGTGCTAGTTACTTGCGCGGAAATAAATTTACCGTAGAATGTGACCACCAAGCTTTAAAACCACTTTTTCAAAACAAATTAAAGGGTGCAATTTATGACAGGTGGTTGGCGTATTACAACAGTTTAATTTTGATATAAAATATAAACCTGCCGCGCAAATGCAAGTACCAGATGCACTGTCGCGGGTTGAAAATGCACCGCTATTAGACCCAAATGCTGAAGAATCCTTGAATGAAAACGACCCGTATTTCCCATAT